>CALSBV010010705.1:652803-666103 GCA_943590825.1 Bovichtus diacanthus | reverse complement strand
GTGTGTGTGTGTGCGTGCGTTTGCATGTGCGCGTCTCCTTCCGTCTCTATAAATTCCTCAAAAAGTACTTATCTCTGCGTGTTGAAAAATCTTTCTGACTGATGATTTTGCAATAGATTTCATTATATTTTATTACACTCATCAGTTTCTTTTGCCCAAAGTAATTTACAATATGCACTTTCAAACTCTGCTGGAGCAGGAGCTACTGCAAAAAACGGGAAGTGCATCTCTTCCAGAAAGACAACGGACAGCATGTGTCGTAAAGGTGCTTTGACTTAATATATTTTCTTATTTAGTTTAAAAAACGGGACATCAATTATTACTAGCATGACATGACAAGGTGTCGTCTGAAACAGCGGGTTTCCACTGTGACTCTGACTTCAAAGACATCTCGGACTCTTTGTCTGGTCTTCATTTCAGAGTAAAACATAGATTGAATTACTTAGCCTTAAAGGAATTATTCGACATTTTAGGAAATTTGCTCATTTGATCTCTAGGCGAGAGTTAGATGAGACGATTGATACCACTCAGGTGAATTTGAAGCTACGGTTATCAGCCATTTAGCTTAGCTGAAAACGGCTAGCCAGGCTCTGTCCAATGGTAACTAAATTCACCTACCAGCATCGTTTAAAGATCCCTAATTAACTAATTAAAAGTCACCTATGGACAGAAACAAACTAGCTAGTTTTTTCACTATTTCAGGTCTTTGTGCTAAGCTACGCTATTGGCAATTAGCTGAAGAGCTTAGTATAAATTATACAAAAATAAACGTGGTATCGACCTTCTCATCTAACTTCTGTCAGTAAGTATATTTCCCCAAGTGGGTCGTTAAGTAGTTGAACAGCATGGTTTGCCTTTCTTATTATGTTTAGGATTCTCATTATTAACTGAATACACACTGAAAATAGAATTGGCATAAAAAAGAAAAAACACGACCATGAATTAAAAAACAACACTGAAACTAACCTCACTACCATTTTAGAAACAACTGCCCATTCATTACTGCAGCACCAAACACACGCTGACTTCTCACCTCCTGTTCCATTGGTGGTGATGGAGGGGCTGCCAAGGTTGTTCTTGTCCAGCTTGGAGCCTGTCGAATCTGCACCTCCCACACGGTTATGAGGACTGGCTAGGTCCTGCATTTCCATAGACCTACAGGAGGGAGGAGGAGGAGGAGGAGGAGGAGGAGGAGGAGGGGGGAAAAATAAAGATGAACTGTGATTTTTGAATGAAGAACAGATCAACAGCAATATGCTCTCACAGCTGGGAATCTCCCACCTCTATATATTACGTTGAGATCTTGCTGAACACATTCAATGACATGCTGCACACACACATACACACGCACACACACATACAAGTCATAAACTTCATGCTTCTCCGTACCAGTTAGCTTACATGAGCATGTGTTCAGAGGCGCTAGACATTGTCTGCGGGCCTGCTGGCTCTTTTATGGAGTGTGTATCTATGTGTGTGTGCACTTCTGGGCTCCAATACAAGCCCACAGCCTGCCAGCATGCTTTAGTTTTACAATGTGTTCCACATGCATGAGTGGGACAAACCAGCGCACAAGGTGGTAATGGTAAAGTGAGAGTGTGTGTGTGTGTGTGGAGTGAGTGGAAGTAAATAGCGACATGAAGAGAATGAAGATGTACATTTGTGATGGAGCAGAAGTCTGACTTTCGTATATCATTGCATATTTGGATAGTGATTATTTGTTACCATGGCAACAACCCCCATTGTGAGGTGTAAGTGTTTTTAATAAACTTTCATGCATGAACACTGTAAGGAAAGCAACATTAAACCCTCGCTCATGACTCTTCATCACTGTGGCCACAAACCCACATTTTGACTTGTCCTTTGACGGCGGACATACTTTAATGTTGAGTCAGTGTGTGTGTGTGTACGGACAGTACCTCATACGAACGTGTGTGTGCATGTGTGTGAGCCCTGAGTCACGGCACCCGCAGGTTGGTCACACTTGTGCTCTTGCGTGAGACATCAAAGCGAGAAATGACAGAGATGGAGGGAGAATTAAAGAACTGCGGGCTGCCATTCTACCACTTTGTGTGTACGTGTGTGTGTGTGTACAATCTGTGCCGCAGTCTAGAAGCTGGCCATGTCAATGCTATGGGCAGATAGCTTTGCCACGCATGACTGCAACCCTTGACTGACAGGTATAAACATAGAGTTTTCAGCAGAATGGGAAAGACACAGAGTGCAAAAGAGAAACCGTACGAAAGATAAACACTCTAAATGAACTCTCTCTGTCAACTCCTTTTTTCTACTGAACTGAAAACACTGATCAACAACGCTTTATTGTGGAGGAGATATTTAGCCAAGCCCAAGCTTAAAAAAAAAGCCTTAAAATATATCTGCTATAATACATGGCAATAACAGTTAAGAACTTTAACAGTGTTTCTCTCTCTCTCTCTCGTGCTTCAACACTCTTCATCCATCCTTTTCTTGTGTCTCCCAACAGCAGGAAATGATTCTCCCCTCCTTGTCCTTTTTTTTCTTCCTTCCCTCTCTGTTTCGCTCCTCTCGGGAGGCGATGGCAGGAGTTGGTGTTTCATAAACTCTTTTCTGGTTTTTACATTATGTCTGGTCATTGAAAAAATATGCTGCATCTTAATGCAATGCACAGTGTATGGTGTAGTGTGTGAAATAAATAGTGTTAGGCAAGCAACCAACAATTATTTTCACTATTGATTCATCTGCTATTATTTTTTCAATTAATCTTTAACTACATGAAATGTTTAAAAAAATTAATATATATATAAAAAAAAAAAAAACACCCATCGCAACTTCCCAGAGCCCGAGGTGACAACTTAAAACTTCTTGTTTTCTCTGACCGAAACCCAAGGTTATTCAGTTTACAATATATGAAACGATGAATCAGTTATCAAAATAGCTGCTGATTACCAGGACTTATTTTTCTGTCGATCTACTATTCAACCAGCAGCTCTTAATAAAGGACTGTACAAGCATGCTCCCTTTGCTTGTCCTTCATTTCGATTAGTACATCTTTTCCCACACACACACACACACACACACACACACACGCACATATTATACAAACAGACACACGTGAGCGTACCTGGCGTCGGAAGGGTCTGGAACATGAGATTCACTGTGGGATTTCTTCACCTGCAGAGAAACCAGAGCAGAGGAAATGTTAACACACATATTACATTAGTGTTTAGTGTGTCATAAACCAGCCTCGTAAACCAGTGTTTACGAATCAGACAAATTACTATATTAGTACCACGAACCGTTGTGAATAACAACAAAATAAATTCTCGGCATCAGCACTTCTAACAGACGAAGACGAGGGAGAATCTGATTGTAATTTATGAAAAAAAAAAAAAAATTAATTTAACTTGATATTTTCCGATTCATTAAATGTGACTAAAATGCAAAAATCACATAAAATCAAAACCCAGTGTCCACAGTTGTAGCCACCACCGTGACAGAAGCGCTAACTGGCGTCTAAGTGACAGATATTAACTTTCCCTTGTTCACCCGTGACCCTGCTCCATCCGGAGCTCAAGCCCCTTTCTCAACCCTTAAAGAGTTGAAAGGTCACGGCAGGGTCATGTTAGGTCGCAGGGTTCACTCTTCACCCTTAAACGTGTCATCGTAGACACTAAATCGAGCCTCGACTTTGGTGGGGGTAACCGACACATTTGGTCGTGTCAATCACCGCAAGCTGGAACTTTTCCTTCATCATTGGAGAGAAAAAAAAAGAATTAAGAAAACACACTTCGGCCTCAGTGGCTTTCCATCGCGGCGTACACTCACACACAGGCTGGCTTCATGTGCGTCGCTGTGTGTGAGGCTATGCGGCGCTAGACGACAGACCAGCGGTTCTCTATTAAAATTCCTCTCTCTTATTTGGAACAGGAACTAATTAGAACAGTAAATGCAGGGCGGAGCGAGGGCCAATGTGTACCAGCTGCCCTATAATCACTGTGTCAACACACTGTCGAGGTGTAGGGCACGCGCGAGGTGCCAAACACACACACACCCGCACTGGTACATGGAAATGCACATACAACCGCACACACATGGTGAAATTCACCCAGGCAGCATATATTCAAGTCATTTGCACATTATCGCAATCACAGGTAAGTATACAGAGAAAGTGCTTGGCCAAGCAGACTCTAAACTTCAGGTATTTGGAAAAAAGGACATTTGTGTGTGTGTGTGTTTGAGTTGTGGTGTTATGGTTCTGATTAGAGGATCCTGCTGAGAGCGAATAAGAAGCAGCACTTAGCTGTTTAAGACAGGGTTCAAAGGTTAGCCGGTGCCCTCCTATGGATCACTTTACACACACACACACACACACACACACACACACACACACACACAGACACACTCAGACACACACACACACACACACACACACACACACACACACACACACAAGTCACTTTCATGTCACGTTTCATGCTTTACTGAAATTTAACAAGGCTGTCAGTCACGACATCAACAGCATGTCCGTGAGAAACTGCAATCCACATGTAACGCACACACAGGGTTACATACAAGCGAGGGATCGCACACGGTCCGCATGTGCACGCACAAACACGCACACACAGGGTAACACACAACCCTGGCTGTTTCTGTCTCAACACGATCTGTGAAAACACAGGCACACGAGGGCTTTGATCCCGAAAAGCTTTTATCATTGTGCTTTATCCATTGCACACTTTCTCTCAGTGCCGACGTCTCTGAGTCTCTCACATCTCTCAATATCCCACAGCTTTTATCTTTGTATATAAGAAATACTCCATATTTAATATAATTATATACGTTTGATTTTGTTTGCTTCTTAATCGTCTTTTTAACATATGAAAAAGACATATGAGGGTGGTGAACACGTTTTTATCCTGCTAAAACTTTTTTCCACGGGTTTTAAACGTCATTAATAGACACTTACACATACACATCCAGTACACAAAATGTTTACGATCCATTTGAGACCCATTGAATCAACCCTATTGATAAAAAGCTCTTATGCAAAAATAAAGCTACAATAATCTACGCGCACACTGAGTTCAGATATTCTGCGTCATTCTCGCTCTTTTCATATCTTGCAGTGAAACAGGCCAATTTCATCTCTAACAACAACTACTCTTAGGTGGACACGATGCCTGAAGGACCCATTTGTGTCATCTGAGCCATTTAAATAGGCGACCTTTGACCTGGTTGGCCGGGTGACCGGCCTGGAACACAACCTGCCCTGCTCGGACTCCCTGAGGGATAAATACAGGTACCCCAGGTAATTAGCACTAATAACAATGATTTATTTAAGGGAATTACACAAAGCTATGTTTGTGTTGTTACTTACCTATGTTATTCATCATTTAATGGCTGTAATGGTAACGTGAGGCCCTAATTTGACCCTAAAGGTAGTAGTAGAAAACAGTAGGTGTGAGTCAGAAATAAGCAGAAGCAGTCCTAGTTCAGGTGCTAAATTTGTTTCCTTGTTTTGTCCCACCCCCACACCTCCGCTGTATTTGTTTTTTTAATAAACACTCAAAGTTGTAACATTTTACATAAAAGGTGCATCAACAAGGTTTGTGTTATCGTTTCTGACAAACTGTGAAAATACTGCGCAGGAAGAGAAAAGGAGGTAGAGAGGGAGAGAGAAAGAAGAATAGCGCTATGTGTTTCTGGTAATAACTCAATCCATCTGCAATGGGCCATCTGATATCAGGCACAGAGTTGTGCGCACACACACACACACACACACACACACACACACACACACACGGTATATGAAGGCTTTAAGAAAATCTGTTTTACAATTTGTACGCTTGTGTAGAAGGAACATTTAATTTCAAAACCAAAAAAAACCTTGTTTTTTTATACACTGTTTGCTGTGAACGTACTAATTTCACTCTTTTAAAATAATAAAAAAAAATTGTGCATTGCTCTTTAAATTATACATTTTTATGAGGGAGATTTTTATTGGATAAATTCAAGAACAGAGCTCTAATCCCACATTAAACCTCAAACGTCGCTGTATAAGTAATAGTATCTAAGAGTAGCCTATTTATCAATGACATTTCAGAAATAGCATAAACAAAAACCTCTGCCCATTTACATATAATAAAAGCATGAAGAAAAAATAGATACTTTTCCATTCATTTTACATAAAGTGTTTTTGAAATATACTTTGTATATTTATAGAGCAAACTAATTTACCTTGAATGGTACCCAGGAACAGAGCTGTCACCATAACGTACTGTCGCTATTTTTTCCCGGATGCTCTGAACATTGCACCCATTCAGCCAAATGAAATTTTTTTTATAATATTAAATAGAAACTTTCATCTTTCCTTTACATGCAGCAGCAGTTTATTAATTCAGAAGTGTGACTAGCGAAATAGAATATTAAATAAAAACACTATAATTGCTTGATAAAATAATGTATAACATTAGTTTCAGCATGAAACACACACACACACACACACACACACACACACACACACACACAGAGTTAGAGATGCATTCTTACCTCAGGGTGTAATCAGGTCACTTAGCAGTCCTATACTTCCACAAAGCATTACAGAGCAGTACGGTCCACTGGCTTCCCCTCACACACAGGCTTGTGTCTCACACACGAACAGAAACATGCACACTCCTCCAAACACACTTGAAGTCCGCTTGAAGATCTACCTGCCGCTCACTTTGTACTCCAGGTGTCACGTTCTTCTTGTTTTTGCCCTACAGGAGAAAATGCGTTTCTCTCTTTCACTCTGAACGAACATGCAGCGGCTGGAGAAAAAGACACTAACCGCATATAAACTACGCTTTTCTCTCTCTCTCTAGCTCTCTGTCTCTAAGGTCAATCCATGCACTGCTCCTGTCTTCTTCGTCTCCAGTAATGGGGAACATTTCACTCGTCCTGTTTCTCTCCTCCTCTGCCTCCTCCCCCTCTTTTTCTCTTCTCCTCCTCCTCCCCCTTGTCCCTCTCTCTCTCTTTCTCTCCCTCTGCTGTCACTCACTACAGACTCACTCAAGCTTACGTTTAAAGTCAAGGAACTTTTTAAATGTAACAGATGTAGCTTTTTTTAGACGCAAATAAACCAAATTCCACATTGTAACCAGCCCGTGTATAAAAAAAAAAAAAAAAAAACCTCAAATAAGTCGGAGCCTCTAAAATGAAAAACATCCGTGTGTATGACTCAAATCAGACTAATGGTAGCTCCAGCGTGATTACTTCCACGAAGCTAAGACGTGGTGTGGATGTAATGTCTTGCTGTGCAGTAGAAAGTACAGGCCAGACCATAAACTTCACACCATGCAATTGCCCCCCCAATTCTTCCACACACACACACCCACACCACACAGAGACTCGCATGTACACCTGAGCACACGGACACACACGTTCAATCTGTGTTAATCGGAACCACACGGGCTGCACGTGTGCGTCATATGTGAGGTGTAGCTGAGCTGGAGGCATGGGTGGGGGTGTAGTATATACTAGGTGGATTCCCAGCTGCCTCGGTCTGAAGATGGCACTCTTTCACTATGGTCGTCAAGGTGTTGTCAGGGGAGGCACACACCCAAACACACACACGCACACACATGTACGCACTTAAACCAGGCTTAAATCAGCATGTGACCCTTCTCGTCCAAAATACCATAATAGTTAACTTCATCCCACTAATACTTGTAAAGGGTCATGTTTTTTCTCTTACCTCTGATGGTGTCTAGTCCAGCTTTTGGGATTTCTGCCTCCAACTTATCTTTACAGAAAGTCTGTTTTTCAGTGGACATACTTTCTACCTATGAAATCTGTGTGACAGTCGGGGCTACCCTACTACTTACTAGTTGTGTGAATTATCTTCATTCAGACTGTCACACATGCATTGTAACATCTTTCTCAGTTAGACAATCTGACTCCACTCACATCTGACTTCACCCCGTTCTGATTTTAAACGCACATCAGGATAAAATGTGTGAGGCTATAGGCTGACACTTACCTTACAGAATGCATCTTGTACAGACGGGATTCGCAAGCGTCAATGTTGTTTTATATAAGTTTGTCGGTAATTAAAAAATGAGGGTTTATCATACTGCTTCTAAGCACCACTCTGGTTATGAACTTGGTCACTTTGTGCTGTTAAATGGCTGTGGCAATATAATTGAATTATACTGAATTTGGCAAATTTGGTCCAATTGTGTCAATCGGACCAAAAGTCACTTAGATTATGTGTAAAGGATAATAGCTAAGCAAATATCTAAAACAATATGTATTTCCTTTTTACGTTACTGTAGTATTGCACAGTAGTATTACATACATAAATTGTGAAAAGTTTGATTTTCACGTCTATTTTTATTGTAAAGCAGGTCTAGGTGCTATATAAATACTGTGAACATATCAAAACGCTCAATCAACAGAGAAATGTAAACAGCCCGTATTCAGAAACTTTGCCTCTAAACCAGCCGTCAGGACGTCTGTAAGGTTGTGATGTCACAAATATACAATTTATAGGTACAAAGTACAGCTACAGTGCCGTTACAGTCATTCCCCGGCTGCAATGGGGGTGCAGAGGCGTTGAGTGCGCAGATACGGAAGACCCGAAAGACCCGGAAACACTGACCAATCAGGGCAGACTGGGCTTTTTCAGAAGGGGGGGCTTAAAGAGACTGGCGCTGAAACAAAGTGTTTCAGACAGAGAGTATGAGAAAAAGAATGTGTTTTTTGAACATTAAATCATGTTAACATGTTCTAGTAGAAACCCAAATTACATAGTATGAACCTGAAAATGAGCATAATATGTGTCCTTTAAAATACACTGAATATATTAATGTGTTAAGGAATGTTAATAAAAATGAATGGGGGCACAGGGTATACTTTACAGCCAAGATCTAAACACTCAACTGGCAAATAAAACCAGAAATATCTGCATGGCTAGATAGCACTACAATAAAGGGAGATTTTTTTATTCATTTGGATGAACTGACCCTTTTTACAACGCACAGACTAGTTTGTACCATATGTTACTGTACATCTACAAGGCAAAAGAAAACAGCTGAAGGTGCCGAATGTACACAGGCCTAGAGACCAATTTGGAACAGAGCCACTGTCTCCAACTGTGCACCAGCCACCTTTAGCTCGATCACCATGGTGACAGCATTTATCCCCCCCCAACCCCAATAAACACCCTGATTGATAGGCTGTCTGTGGAGCTCTGAGCATACATCAGTGCAAATGTCTGTTGAAAGTGTGTTATACGTGCACGCAGGCATGTGCTTGTGTGCGGGACGTTGGAGAGCGTAGGTGGAGGACTAGCTGTCAGAACAGATTAGGGTGTTGCCGAAGCGCTTGACAACTCAAGCACTTTATTATTAGCCAGGCAGGACCCCCATCAGGAGGGGGTCGTCCAAACACATCCCCGATGAAATATTTTCACAGCAAGTGGAGAAGGGAGCAGGGGAGGTGTCCCAAAACAGGCCTGATTAAATTCAAAAAAAGAATTCAAGACAGTGGAAAAACAAAACAGTAGCCTGGCATGGGCACATCAGAGCAGTGAACTGAGCAAAGGAAGCGGGTAGTATATTAGACAGCTATAGCTAAATGACAGGACTCGACTTTGGTTGTTGTTGACTTTAGGAGGGTTTTTAAAGTGTCCGACAGAGGTGCCTCGCTCCCTTTTAAGAGGCCCTCGAGAACAACTTTGTTCTTCAAGTGGAACAACAGCCGTTTATCTTCCACTCGGTTGACAGTTAGACAGATGGACAGACTCTGCTGCTCTTTATCACTTTTCTCTTGTTATTGTCGCTCTTTTTTATTATTCTGCGAGATTAAGTGGGATTTCTTTATCAGCTTCTTATATTTTTTTATTTGATCTCTACAGAAATATCTCTGTTTAAACTAATTATATTTATCAAAGTGCAAGTATGTAGTGTTTAGGGGTATCTATTAGCAGAAATGAAATATAAAATTCAGAACTATGTTTTCATTAGTGTATAATCACCTGAAACTAAGAGACCTTGAGTTTTCGCTATCTTAGAATGAGCCCTTCCACAAGTTACACCACCGTGTTTCTACAGGAAGGCAATCAATCTTTTTATATTTATGTTTTTTAATAATTAATAAAATTGATTAATTCAATCTGAGTTTAAAGGAATAGTTGAACATTTTGGGAAACACGATTATTTGCTTTCTTACCAGGAGTTGGATTATAATAGCAATACCACGCTGTCTGTACAATAAATAGGAGTTGGTTAAACTTAGTTAGCTCAGCTAGCATAAAGACTGGAAACAAGGAGAAACAGCTAGTGTGGCGCCATTTAAAGTAAAGGAGGACATCTAAGCCTCACTTATTAAAACAATACATCTTGTTTGTTTAATCCCTATAAAACTTGGAGTTTAAAAACAACAAGTTATGGTTTTACCGAAGCCAAGCTACAGTGGTTTCCCTCTGTATTCAGTCTTTGTGCTAAGCTAAGCTAGCTAAGCTGGCTTTTGGCTGTAGCTTCATATCTATTGTACAGACATAAGACTAGTATCAATCTTCTCATCTAACTCTTGGCAAGAAAGAGAAATATTTCCCAAAATGTTTAAATATTCCTTTAATATTATCAAGTCAAGTCATGAATGGTCTGTAAATTTCCCCGCTGTGGGACGAATAAAGGTTTTCTGATTTTCTGAGAGATAAGAAAGACATTAGTTGTGTAGACTTGCTAACACATAGCTAACAGGATTCATTGAGAGAAATACTAAGTATTTCACACATGTACAAACATAGGCATCCACACACACACACACAGACACACACACACACACATACACACACACACACACACACACACACACACACACACACACACACACCTGTGCAACGTGATCATCCAGCTATCCCTGTCTCTGACATCGGCTGGTGTGTTGACCACAAAACACACTCATGAAGGATGTTACTCACCACACAAACAATCTCCATCTCCATCGCTCTCGCTCTCTCTCACACACGCACGCACTCACACGCACACGCACACACACACACACACACACACACACACACACACACCGAGTCTCACACGTTTACCTGTCCCCTGCTCAAAGCTCTCTGCTCTCCCCATTTGTATGAGTGGTTATCGGTGTGGTAACTCTATCCCCTTCCTTTCATGTAAAATACATTGTGCCTAGCCTCCTCCCTCCCTCCACCACTCCCCATACACCCCCCAGTTCCCCCGGCCTGGGGAGGTGTAAAACTATCCCTCTCTTTATGCCTCCAAAAATGCTCCTTTTTCAGGTGTAGTAGGAAGCTATAAAAGAAGGGAGGGAGTGAAAGGGAAGAACAGGGTGAGTCTGTGGAGCAGGGAAGAGGTGGAGGAGGAGGAGGAGGTGGTGTTTGGGTGAAAAGGTACTCTCCCGAAACATCTCTCTCTCTCTCTCTCTCTGGTTTTACCTGCCTCTGCTCACATGAATTTGCCAAGAACTGCCTAGTGTTACTCACAATTTGAAGGGCACAGAAATGAAAGTATATTCACACACAGTAAAGTATCACATGTCTTTGTACCTTTGTCTTCACATCACCCCGGGAGAGAGAAATAGACAAAAATAGAGCTAAAACTAGACGCTGACCTCTACATCGAACCCCCAGGACAATATGAACAATCTGAGAAACGAGAGAACAACATGCAGCATGGTCGCTCCAAGCTATATAGCACAGAGATGTTGTGCTATTCAAGACAAAAGAAAGGATTTACAGTGAATTTGAAAAGGCTTATGTGGTGCATGAGTTCATCAGTTTGAAAAAAAAAAGCAACGCACATATCAAATAAATGAACGGTGATATTGTAGCATAAAATACAAAATACACCTTCTGTAAATTATTGTGCATTCAGACTTCAAAATGCTTCAAAATGTTCTGAGTCCAGGTTTTCTTAGTGTTCCCCTGATCAGAAACTCATCGAAGCATCGTGGACGTGACAGTAATATAGAAGGTGCTTTAAACACAACACATTTTTTTTGACATCAGACCAAATAATCAATTGATGAAAAATAATCTGCCCAACATATACACCAGCTACCGGATTATTCTATGAACTACATCAGGCTTTGGCTACAGAGGAAACACTTGCTAGAAGTCATTAATTCACTATTGCTTTTGGTTCTTTCCATGGGATTTTTTTGACAATAAGAAAAAAAGACATATCAGCTAAGAATATGCAACATGTCAACATATCATCAACTGAAATATTTAATTAATTAAAAGCAGATTTTTACCAAAGGCCCCTCTACAAGTCAGAGCCTGAATCAAGATTTGGTAAAAAAAAAATAAATAAGTGGTACATTTCAACCCCAAAACATGTCATGAATCAAATTGTCTTAAAGTAATTGCCACACAGACAATCTGGGGCCACTATGAGTCTAGGCTCCGGGTTGTAGGCAGAAATAGACAAGCCGCCATAACTGCCGTCACACCTCACTTGTAATACCCCCTTGTATGAAAAATGTGATTTTATCAACTGCTTCAACAACAACCTGCTTTGGAAAAAAAGCCTTAAAGCTCCATGAAATCTCTTAAACCTTCCTAAATCATCATCTGATCTTTCGGTTTGAGATCGCATTCTTTGCGGCTTGCCGACATCTGACTGGCCATGCTTAAATGGAGCCAATGGTGGCACTCTACCCTGCATATCCCTTGCTAGCTTGGTACTAACTTTCCTGGCAGAAATTCCACTTCTCACAGTATGTGCTTCTGATTTTTACTGTGCACTGCATTTCTTCTGACTACAAAGCAAGGAATCGTGTTCGGGTTTAATGATTTCAATTTAAAAATGTCTTGTGTTTTCATCTCTTTGTAACTATGGACAAAGAGTGGTCCGTGCTCTTTACTAATTTTAGCATGCCAAAGATTATTTTTATTTAATCAACTGGTAGTGAATACATGTGTTAAGGCAGGAAGAGCAGCTGAGGAGAACAGTGACTCAGGCCTCCTCGCCGTCCTGGTGGTCTTCATATCTGCCATTTAAATTGGCTCCTCATTGTCTCAGAGAGTGAGGGGATCACAGACATGATTTAATGCAGCTTTACTCAATGGAGACAAATGAAAAGTCACTGATGGACGTGTGTGTATGCATGTGTGTGTGCGGGGCGGTTCTGCGCTGTTAATTGTGAAACGTTTGGCCTCGACTGCCCCTGCTCAGCTAATCTGATGAGAGTGATTAAAAAAACAACTGGAAGAAACCTAAACCAGTCCATGGCTGACCAGGCACGCACGGACACACACACACACACACACACACACACACACACACACACACACACA
>CALSBV010010705.1:639319-652793 GCA_943590825.1 Bovichtus diacanthus | reverse complement strand
CACACACACACACACACACACACACACACACACACACACACACACACGAAATGTGTAATGGTATAATATGCACATCAGCAGAAAGACACTGGGACAGTAAACTGCAGAGTGAACTGAAAGATGATTAATCAATTAATTGAAAATCAGCAGCCCTAAATAATTGATCTGAATGATTAAATGCATGACTCAGCTCCAGGCTGCAGGATCACAGATTAGTCACCAAGGTAGAAGTTGTGACAGTATATAGGATATAATATTACAGCCACTCTGAAACTATACCTTGTGTTAACAATGCTAATTTCAGTTAAGCCATGATTTACAAAATTTAGAAGAATGCAAAGACGAATCCAGATATTTTAGGATAAATCTATCTTTGACTTGAGCCATTTCAAGGTACAACAAGGGTGGTTCATTCATTACAAACTCATACTGTGCAGCTAAACATAGGTCAAATGCATATAACTTTATTACAAATTCTAGTGCAGCTGTGATTGGCAAACAAACCAAGTATGTCTGGCAAAATTAATATAAAACTAGAAGGGCACTGAGTGACCTCCGGCAAGGCCAAATGCCCTATCTCACAATGTTACGTCAAAAATAATTTGGGCATCTGCCCATGATTCGGATCAGCTCCAAAATGGAATGGGTTCTTCCTTGGCTCATGCTACACCCTTCCACCAAGTTTCATGACCATTGGGTTAGTGGTTTTCCTGCAATCCTGCCGACAAACAGACAAGCAGACAAACAAACTACACCGAAAACATAACCTCCCTGGCGGCGGTAAGGATACATAAGACATCTATAATATTTCCATTTGATAAAATGATGAAGTGCTGCAGTCATAAAAAATGAAGAGCTGGAATGACACTGTATTATACTGTTGGATAGGCTGAAATAACATGATTTTAACAAACGGAAATAAGGGAAATAAAAGAGGAGAAAGGGGTGTTACAGGGTTGACTAACCACTTTAGCTTTAATTAATTAACTTAAGGTTAAAACATCCACTGGTATTTACTCAGAATACTGCTGCAGAAGTCAACTTGATGAAAAGGAGAATAGAGTGAGTTGACGAGAACAGTAAGAGCTCCTCTCTGCTGCTGCTGTGAGACCTGAAGAAACACAACACCATCCCCCTGCAAACCCCCCCTCCCCACCCTTCCTCATCCCCAACCCGACCGCAGCTACCGCACCCCCCGCTTGGTCCCCATACCGCAGCCTTCCCCCTCCGAATCCACCAACCTACCCTCCCTGAGCACCTCCACATCCAACTGAAATCAATGAGATGTGTGTGTGTGTCTGTGTGTGTCTGTGCGTGTGTGTGTGTGTGTGAGTGTTGGGGAAAAAGATCAGGTAAGAAAGCAAAGAATTGAAAAGCAAAAAACTGAACATGGAAGTGTTTGCGTGTTAAGAGTCTAAGAGAGTCTGAGAGTCTGCGGTGGTCCTAACTGGAGTGTGTGTGTGTGTGCGTGTGTGTGTGTGTGTTTGTGAGCCTGTGTGTGTAAGTGCATGTCTGTGGCAGCGGCAGCAGCATCAATAATTAAAGCTAATCTCATTAGTCCTCAGATCCCTTTCAGACGCTTTTAATTAAATGATGAATGGCCTCCCAGCTGCCTGTTAAATAATGCTGCTCATGACATCACAGCGTGTGTGCATGTGAGAGGTACGACATAAGGTAGATATCCTTCAAAAACAGACACACGAAGAGACATTCAGCAGACAGATAGGTATGCCCTCACATGCCATCTGCTCTCAGATTCAATATTATTAGAAGTTACTGCTGCCCTACCCGCCGAGGAGAGTGAACGGGAGTTGAGTGTCTCAGAAGTCGCAAGCTGTTCCGTCATACCAGGCCTTGAAACACTTCATATCATCTTCCTAATAAAATCACTCACAATACCATATGTCGGCGATAGAAGGAAGGCAGCTTGAGGGAGAGGAGGATGTACGTAAGTGTGAAAAAGAAAAGAGAGAAGGGCAGGGAGACCAAAAAAATAAGGGCTTGGGGTTGTGAGAAAGATAAAGATAAAGGAAGACAAAGAGACACAGACACTAAAGGCCAAATCAGAGAATGAGAGCAACAGGTAAAGCAGAAGACAGGTAAGGATGCCAAAGAGCCCCGGGCTCCAGACAGCATGGACCTGGCTCTGAGAACACCCATAATCCCTTCTGTTTCTCATCCCCCTCCACTCTGTCTATCCCTCCCTCTTCTCTCTATCGTCCACCTTCCTCCCCCCCTGCTCTCGGGCTGGCTCTGTATCGGATTGCTGATTTCACAATAGGCCCTGAATCATCACTCTAGTCAGAGAGACACAGGGAGAGACGAAGAGGCGGGCAGGCCGGCGGAGAAAGAGAAGGTGGGACAGACAGACAGATAGACAGACAGGAAGAATCAAGGACAAGGAGAATGTGTCTCTCTGGGCATCAACGCTGGATAGATCCATTTCAAACACGGTCAGATGGACAAATGTGCTTCCTTAGGGAATCTGAAAAACGTCGACAAAATAAACCCAGCACAAATTGAAAATAAAAATGCAAATTTGAAATGGTCTCAATGATACAGTAAAGCTGGCAACATGCTGTTATTACACTCCACGTTGTACTGTAGCTTTTATCCTTTTAGCTCCCGATGTTCCACCTTCACAGGCTGCTCTCATTCACTTTTAGTATCCAAAAGTAATTCGTACGTGTATATACCACGAAATCAATTTGTATGTATGCCACAAAATTGTGAACCAGGAAGTACAAAGAGCGACAAAGTCCCCTCAGGGAAGAGGTTGGGACTGGAAGGGTGGGTCCAAAAACACCATAATTTATTTATTTGTCACGTAACATCCGTAGTTAAGTAGCGCCAGCGTCATTTTAACCCAAACGTTGACTTATTTGTCATGTAACTTCACCACTTCCGTTCTTTTTAACCCAAACCATAATCTTTTTCTAAACCTAACCAAGTTGTTTCCTCAGAAGACGTCATTTTATTTTCAAAAGACTCGATGCATGTAAGAAGTGTAAAATGACACACGTTGCTGTGCATTCGTTAGGAGAACGCACGAAAAAAGAGAATTTACCTTTTGTAAGATATCACACGAAGCGCTGTTTGAGGATACGTTGACCTGCAAGATGCTAGCAACTTTCACAGACTGGTAATACTACAGAAAAGTATATCTATATCTATAAAAATTAATATAGACTATCCCTTTTGGTGCTATTTTCAAAAAAGAAAGCTCCTTCATAAAAAATAGTTTTTCAGAATTTTGATTAATTGAATCAACAGAGAATTAGTCATTGACAATTTTGATAATCTATTAATGGCTAATAGTTTATTTATCAAGCAAAAATGCAAACATCTTCTCAAATGTGAAGATATGCTGCTTTTTTATGTTTTGTATCATTAAAACTTCTAAAATATAATATTATTAAATATCTTTAGGCTCCCAGGTAGCTCACCTGCGGGCGGCCCACGTACTACTGCTGAGTCCTTACTGCAGCAGCCCGGGCTCGAATCCGACCTCGAATCTCTCCCCCTTTCCTCTCTATCTTCTGAACTCTCCAATAAAAGGCAAAAAGCCCAAAATACAATCATAAAAAAAACAAAAAAAAAACTGTATATCTTCAGGTTTTAATATGAGGCTTGGATAAAATAGGAATTTTGAGTGTGTTACCTTGGGCTTTTCTGACATTTGTTAAGATTAAACTTTCACTTGAACTTTATGACTTTATCTCATAAAAAAAACATTATTGAACACATATGTCCCAGGAACACACTGATGATAACGAACGAACAGCAATGATCTATAGTCAAAGGAAAAAAGAAAAAAATATGTCAACAAAAAGTGATGTATTAGGAAAGGATGGATTCATCGATAAAGCTGCAGCCCTAGCCTGGAGTATTGAGTCAGGACAGACCCAGGTCACAGCCCATCTGGAATCGGCGACCCCTCTGCTACCTCTCTGATTCTACGCTGCAGAGAGAGAAACACAATCTCACGGCAGAGCAGCAGAGGAAGTTCTCAGGGCAGGCGGGGAAAGCAGGTTCCTCCGTAACCAAAGCACAATTGTTGCAATTTCATTTCCTTCCCAACTAAATGAGGAAATAGGCTCCTTTTTTTAACCAATGGCAGATGAACGTTTGGCCAGAAGATCAGTCTGAACAAAAGGTGGGCTGTGCTATCAAGGGCTCTATTTATGGAAGTTGCTGGGAACAAAAAAATAAAATGTTTTACTACTTCGGGACTTCTGTTCATGTAATGATTTTCAAAGCTTTGGAGTTTGAATTCAGCGTCATTACTGGTTTCTTCAAGAATAATGTTAAAATGTTCAGTCGGGGGAAATGTAACATCTGGCAATAATGTGATTTTTCCTTGAAAACTCTTTGAGTAATCAATAAAGTGAGGAATCTTGGCATGAAATATCACGGCCTGATTGACTTCCATTAAACAAGCATGGTCACAATATGAGGCCGTCTCCACTCAGATGACCTCAGCCGTCCCACACCACAGAAAGTATATGTGTATAACAGAGAAAGAAACACCTACACACACACACACTACTCTCACACAGACACATACAGCAGACACTAAAGCACACATATCATGTGGTTTCCTGTCTGGTGCGTTCCTCTAGAAAGCCCACGCCGGTGGCTCTGGGTTTCTAGATGGATTCTCCAGTCTGTTTGGGGGCTTTGACTGCGTCAGACTGCGATTGGCTCACAGGCTGTCTGTGACCTGCTCACCTCACACCTAGCTGGCTTTCCCTGGCCGGCCAGACTCACTCGACTCTCTTATATATGAGTTATAGATTATCTGGACCAAGGCAAGAACTGAATAGGTTTTGGTGAGAGACAGATGTTTTGGTTGTTTCGAGCACCCTAAATAAAAGTAATGTCAAAATAAAGAGAGTGGGAGTCATTTCTCTAACATTCAGTTGAAAGTAGGCTCCTTTATCTACAGTATTCGTTTGGACTTATTTAACCTACTTTCCAAACTCATTTTGTGGTTGAATCTAATACTTTGATAAATTCCAGAAACACCAGAAAACATTACAGTGAAGTAGAAGCAGAAGTAGTAGTTTGACGCATTGGGAAACATTTATTTGTTCTCTTACTGAAACTTAGATTTGAATATTTAAACATTTTATCTGTATGTTAAATAGAGCCAGCAGCTAGTTAACTAATCTTAGCATTAAGACTGGAAGCAGAGGAAAACAGCTAGCTTGGCTTTGTCTAGAAGTAACAAAACTGTCTACCATGACCTGTAAAGCTCACTTATATGCATGTCATATCTCATTTGTTTACAAAAGCGATGCGTAACCTCTATAGAAGCGGTCAATCCACAGAGACGTATAAAGGTCTCTGCTCTTGGGGTGACGCACATCTCAGAGTCAGTGTGGATTGACACATGTGACGGATGTTAAAAACACGTCTAAAAATTGTGTTCGTGTGGGTTGGCCATCACTCTCTGTGTCGAACTGTAAAAATAAACATCTTCCAGGTGAGGAGGAGTTAGCGCGTTTTGTGCATGCTCCACATTTGGCTTCCCATTTTGACGTGTCTGCTTCTGTTTGACCTCATCTCCTCCTTTGCCATAGTTACAAACCCTAACGCAATCAAGAATTATTTTCCATAAAAATATTGCCATAAATATTTTCTTCCCTCGTCACAGCTCAAGCAGGGGCGACTAGGAGACTGAACGGCAGCTTCTCTCAGCAACGCTCAGCTGTCAACTAAACATAAATCTTACAAGAATCACTGTACACCAAGCTGAAATTGAAGTGCACCTCGGTGCCACAACTAGGATGCCAGCCTACGAGAGGGATGCCAGGAGGTAGCTGTTACACTCCACACTCTTGTGATCCGTCCACAAGCCTTGTCACTGGGCAGATTTTAAAAATGACTGTCTGTGACGCCAATGCAATCTTGGCAATCAGGGTTGGGCCATGCTCGCATTTAGCTACTGCTGCTGCATGTAAGTTTGTGTGAATGTGTCTGTATGGGGTTGTAGGGGTGAAAGAGGGGTGCAACCTGACCCCTTTCCTCCTCTAACTTGGTCTCTCTCTCCGTCTTTCTGTCTCACACACACACACAGACTGGGACAGCTGCCATACTCGGGGCCTCTCCCAGCGCACCAGAGGAAAAGGCTATGGCTAAAAGAACCTTTTTTCCCCTCTTTTTTCCTCCTCCTTCATCTCTCTTACTTTTTTCTTCTGGTGGCCATACATTTAAATCCTGCAAGGCTCCCTGGGGTCAACAAACACCGCCGCTGCCCCCGTCTCTCACTGCTTCCTCCACTAGCCAACAGACTGGAGACTTCAATCAGGGCTCTGTCGGATCAAGAGCCACTGAGGGACTGTGTGTAGAGTTTGTGAGTGTTTGTGTGTGTATACTCAAGGACTCCTGCTGGGCTATCTTAAATATCTGCTTAATGCTTGTACAAATTCATACTTAGGATTGAACTGAATTTATAATGAAGCGTTTGACGTAAACAGCAGCATCTCTTCGTCATCCTATCACAGAGCATCCCTCAAAAACATCAACAAAAAAAGCAGTTATCACCTTTTCTCCAAAGCTACGCAAGTAAGTGACAACAGGTGGAGTGAGACACTTAAACAAGCTAAAAGTAGCATTACGGGGCTAACCACTGTTGGCCCTGCCTCGGGCTCCTTCCAGCGCTCCCCGAGGACCCCAGACGGCAGGCTGGCCCTCGGCAGGCAGGCGGCCAGAGAGCACGCCTGACCATAACCCAGATGACGTGCGATGGATGTGGTGGGAAAAGGGCGGGGTGGAGAAAGTAAGAGACGGGGTGGGGGGGGGGGATTTTAAAAGGGTAGAGGGGAGGGATGGGGGTATCAGGTATCAACAGACAACTCCCCGAAACTTTGTGTGTGAGGTCTGTGCTGTTTTCTCAGTCACCCGAGACACGCCTATTTCAATGAAGCAGTGCGGGGAAAGAATTAGCCACTTTCAGTTTAAAATTTAAACAAAAGGAAAACATTCCAAGGAAATTACAATTATAGAATCAATTTACAAATTAAAACCTTCATTTTAAATTCAAGTTAAATTGAATTTATAAAAGCTGTCATTTGTACTTTTGCGGTTCAGTTGAAATCAAAACTGCTAAGTAAAAAAGTTACTTTACAAACCCCTGAAACAGAGCAGGAAGACATTCAATAGTGATTCCTGGATGTTGTTATCATATAGGCTGCATAACAGAGCCGATGCAATTAGGCAATTAATCGATTACTCAATCAGAAAAAAATGATTTGCCTAGTAAACTTATTCAAAGCATGTTTTAAGAAAAAAAGCCAAATGCTCATTGGCTTCACCTTATCAAATGTGATTCATTTCTGGTTTTCTTCCTCTTCTATGATATTAAACTAAATATCTTAGGGTTTTCTGTTGCTGGGACCAAACAAGACATCGGGAATATATTACCCTGGGATTTGGGAAAGTGTGAGAAGCATTTTTCACTATTTTCTGCCATTTTATGGGCCGCACGATTGAACCGACGGTTGACTGAACATTTTAACATTTTTAAGGTAGTAATTATTGCGTGGCTGTTGTTTAAGATTGCATTCATTTTAGCTAGGCGTGTCTAATGAACTGAAAGTACATCATACACTGTATACCTAAAATACCGGGCCAAAAACAGATGCACAGCGACAAAACAATTTTGATTCAGCTTCATAAAGTGCACATGAATATTTCTAGCAAAAATAAGTCACGGAAGTCACAGATCTCAGCTCTGTAAGCCTATAGCTCTGGGTGGTATGATTAAATCTCTGTCCTTGCTCTGAGGTCTCATTTCCAACCTGAACAATTAATCAATGTCTTTGAGGCGCAGCTCAAATTCACATTATAAATGATATCAGTGCCCTATTTAAAGCAGGTGAAGTAATTGTGGAATATGGACATCAATATTTGATATTTGGGAGGCAGCAAGACAAGATGGATGTGCCTCTCCTTCTCTTTCTCTCTTTCTTCGTCTTTCTTCGCTGTGTTTTTGTCATGCGCATGTACTGTACTGTATGTGTGAGTGACAGTACTCCGCTGGGGTCAGCCCGTAATCTAACCCGGGGCGAGTCTGACAGAGCGACACAAAAAGTGGGGGAAAAACAACATGCTTCATGCGCTCTGTCCCACTTCGTGCTATTATTACTGTTGAGGCTGGCAGGTCAGAGGGATAGTGAGGGAGAGAGAACCAAGCTTGATGGAGGAGGAGGAGGAGATGAAATTACACCTGTTCTGGTGGCTGACTAACGACTTTGAAATGCGAGTGGACCTCGCTCGCCGCCAAAATCATTTTCCCAACAATACGGCCTGATCTTTAAACAAGCAGAACTGGGACGCTGTGCTGACGTGACGGCCTGCTGTGCTGAGACACTAACAAACCCTCAGGCTCAGTGTGTGTGTGTGTGTGTGTGTGTGTGTGTGGGTGTGTGTGATTGAGCTCTAAAAGATGTGGTGGAGATAAAAAAAAAAAACGACCTACTTTTTCAATTACGTTAATCAGTCATTTAAATAACTGCGATAACTAACAGAGGATTCACTTAATGCACGCACGCATGTACACACACACACACACACAGACACACACACTCACACACAGAGTTCCTAAATTGATGTCTCCGTCCAGCATTGTTTCTCTGTCTCATTCACTCGGACTGCTGCCATATGGTTACTGTACACTCACTGAACCACATCTGCTGTGTGTTACCGCACACACACACACACACACATCTCTCCAATGCACCCATACCTCAGACTTGTGTGGCCGATACAAGGTATACTCACCCAGCCACACACACACACACACATGCATACAGTAGCGTTTAACTCACCATCTGTTCGTTGAGGTCCTGTGAGGCCTCCATGGCTTCTTGGGTTTTGATCCGCCACACACTTGAGGGGCAAACAGTGAGAAAATAACATGGCTGTCAATGGATATAAAATGAAAAAAAAAAAAAAAAAAATAGCTTTGTCTATTTACCTGTGCACAGGTTTAATCATCACCTGTACTACATTTTTTTTGCAGGGATAGTGCTTGAACACTTGTTTGGGGGGGGGGGGGTTGATTGTCAAATTTAATCACTCAAACTCACTTTGTGGATGAAACCACGCACCTACTGTATTCATTTCTTCTTCTTTTTTATGTCTATGTGCATCTGCCGGTTAGACCTTCTGTCAGTGTGTTTATGTGTGAGCAACAGGAGTCTGAAGGAGGGAAGCGGCAGCGGTAACTTCAGCATATCATCTTCAGCCATGGGTGAAGTGGAGAGATAATTGCAGAAGTAAATATCAACAATGAAAATGGAGAAGTGTAAATGATATGGCTGCTTGGCTGGCTCTGGACCACAGTCACAGTGGCTGACTAGCACGCAAAGACAGTGAGTGACCCTATTAATACCAGACAGGAGACAGGTTGGCGCAGGAGTCCGGAGCGACGGAGCAGCCCGAGGTGATTGTCTACAACTTAAGTGAGATTGGATGTTGCGATCAGAAAAAGACAGAAATTTCATTCTGCCCTTGTTTTTTGTTTTTTTCCCCCACTGTGACGCAGAGGGTGACGTTGCAACAAAAGCACAGCTGAAAGAATGGAAAACAATGCATCATCAACAGAGCGGCACACAATGGCTCCTCTCTGCTATATTGTGCAAAGGTTTCACAGTTGAACAAAAGAGCAGGTTTGCGAAGACACAAACTCACACACAAAAAGTCCTTCCCTGTCATTATGCCTGAGTTTCCCAGCATGTGTGGTAAGGAGTGCCACCAAGCTCATTTCCCCTATGACAATGTTTTTTTATGCCCCTGCTCTATTTCACTTCAGCTTACATGAACATTTTTCTACACCTGCGTTTTGAGCCAGTGTCAACAGCAAGTCACAAATGTCCTTTTGCACAGTGTAGGGTATTTTGTTAAGTTAATAAGGATATTATATCCGAATATGTGTGTATGGTGTGCATGCGTGGACACAAAAGAATGTTTACTCTTCTACAAAGGCTGACTAGTCTTTCAAATGCCAATTTTATCTAAAATGGGTCCCAAAATGATAAGTAAAAACATGGAATTAGGGCAATACAAGTCTTTTTTCAGTTTATTCAGTGTGTGTGCGTGTGTGTGTGTGTGCGCTGTGGACTTGTCTGGCTCGATCCTTTAAACTAACTGGCATCCTTTTAATTTTTCATAGCGTTCAGCTCCTCCTCGACTGAAACCCAAGACAATAATGCGTCTCTCAGGTGAATTGATTTGTGCCCAAGCCTCCCTCCCTCCCTCCCTCACCCTCTCCCTCCCCCCTCTGTCCCTCTCTCTCCCCCTCTCACCTTTGTGGAGGACAGACTCAGCCTTCTATCTGTTTGCTTTTCACTCTCCCCTTCATATATTCTTCTTTAGTGAGGACGTAGTGGACAGCAAACCCACTTTAAGTCAACATTATCGATCATGTTGAGAGTAGTGAACTTTTGGGGCAATAAAGTAATACGTTTATAACACATTTGACACTCATAGCGAGTAGTTTATGGCAGTTTAGGATATGTCTTTTAAAAAATTTTTTTTAAAAAAACCATATTGATACTTTTGAATATTCTTATGTGTTAACTGGTTTGCCCACCTCTAAGGCTATGTGGTATATCCCACTACACATGTCTGCCTCACACGGCCCTAAAACCAGTAAGATACCTGACACTGCACAGGGAATCAATAATGCCTGCCATTTCCTTCAGCGTCCCAGAAGAGAGAATTAGATTTCTCACTATGGCTATTGACAGCGACATAGGAATCACATGTGGGACGGCGGAGGATTAGAAAGTGGACTGCGCGGCGACACTGCGGTAATTTCACGCTATAAAAGCCGAAGAGAGGAGAATGTGGAACAAACCGCAGACTGCTGCTGGCTGGAGAGCTTGTAGTGAAAAGGCACAAATTCAATCCGACTCAAAACTTTATTGACAGCCATCGTTGTTACGGACAGATTGATTTTTCTTTTTTTTTTTTTTTTTTTTTGTTGGGGTGCGACACTTTTTAAAAAGCCAGTTATTATTATTATTATTATTATTTTTTGAGAATTCTTCAGACAAAAGACGCAGACACGGTTCTTCTCTTTAACTCTGACTTGAATTAGGACACACTCACTATTTTCAGCAGCAGTACCGAGACACACACGTTTATTCGTGAGAACAATTGTGCGAGTGATCGTCAAATGAAATGTCTTGTTGAGTTGTGTATTTTATTACATTGTTTTAACCAAACCAGTCAATATATATAATATATAATATATAATATTTTTTCGAGACAAAGTTGAATAAAAAAATTAGGGAAATTACCTTGTAAGGGTGTGAAGCGTTTTCTTTATTATTAGCAAACAATGACAAATTAATTTGGATTAAATGTTATGAAAGGTTGCACAACTCTAAACTTCAGGACCAAATTTGACGGAACTGTTTTTCAATCTTACTTTGAATGTATTAAAAATACTGTTTTGGATAATTACGCTGCAACAGTAAAATAAATTAAAGATTGGTAAAAATTTAAAAAAAAAAAAAAAAAAAAAAAGGAAATCTTAAATAGAAAAGGCCAGACATTTACTGGGACAAAATAATAACAATAATCTGACATTTTGAATACATGTTATAGGATAGAAAACGTCAATCCCCAGTATGCTACGGTATATTTTCCTCATCATAATGCAAAACCGCCTATTTCAAATTAAGTGCAGTTTTCGGTTTAGGCTTTATTCTAAATACCTTTTATAACTTTTATTTAATTCAATAATAAAAAAAAAGAAGGCCAGAACAATGATTTGTTTTCAGCCTTTATGTGTTGCTACAGGACTTTCCCCAAAATCTCCACAAACCAAATCCCGTCCATCCATCTCTTGCGCATTAATGCGCATTGGTTAAGTATGAGTCCTTAATGTGAAATCTAATCTGTATGGATTACGGCGCAGTAGGCCTATCACATTTGGAGTCAGCGAGTAACTTGTCATGTTGTTAGGGGCAGGCCAATAGCCAGGGGCCATTCAAGTCCTGAGAACCCGGCCGCGGTATAAGATTCCCATTTCCTCCATATCAAATATAAACACAAACTCCACGTGGGATGAGAGGAGAGATGGGGAGAAAAATCGTGGACACACGGAGGGATGCTGGCAGAGCACCTAGGAGACACTAAATTCCTCCATGTGTGATGAAATCTGGATAAAAAAGATGTAGAAACCACATTGGCCTGCAGTCAGAGATCATTTGGCAAATAACCATCAGAATAAAGCTTTTTTATTTAAAACAAGAAAAATACTCAATAGAAAAGCTTCTTATAACACCAGTTGTACAGGGAGAGTGCTTATATGAATTACATTAAACTTTATTTAATGTTAAATTTTATTTGCATCAATCTATAAAAAGTAAAGTAGACTATTTAATTGGAAATCAATAGGTGGCTAAATAAATATAAGCGGGTTGAACGTGGATGATCCCGCGGATGGTATAAAGTTTGGACTCCATCCCAAACTGACTTGTGAAAAATGGACACCAAATGAATATCATTTGACAAATGTATTTATTGCTGCGCAATTGCTTTACAACAACAATTTACGCAAATAAATTCATGTCAATTGTGAAAGTGTAACTCTATAGGCATATGTATAAAACCTTGTTGTAGGATTATCCCTTTTTAAATAAATCATGATTTGAAAAGGAATCATACCTTTATGCTTCGTTTATTAATTAGGATATCATTAAATTAATCAGACTGAATCAAAGTCAATAACTATGACAGTTATCGACTCATCGTCCTCGGACTGCACAAACACAAAACTGTCCCTGACCTGACGTTTGTCAGAGTAAAACCACAGATCTGTATCTTCCTGTAAATAAAGAGACAAAGTCAACATACCTGTGTTTAAATTACTTTCGTCCCAGCAAGAAATCAGCTCCCAGGTTCCCTTCACTTCTTAGAAAGGCTCATAATCAAATGCAGTGTGGTCGCTGCACAGCTCTCCCTGCTGTTTGCAGGCTGTCACTGACTGGATCAAAACACTTCAGCCACTGCTGGCCATTACCCGCAAGATGTCCAAAAACAAGCCCGAGGAGTGGATCACACTCGATAAAACAAATTTACAAACTCAAACCGGAGTCCCGGGTCTCGGTGTCGGTGACCGGACCGCTCTCCTCAGCGGGAAACAACATTATTTTCAGTCCGCGTCCAAGTTTGAGCACCAGGCTGTTCAGAGGCATTAGGCTCAACTTCATTATTGAAAACCTTGCCGCTGCGCATGCGCTCAGCTGCCATGCGGACACTATTGGGCAAGTGTCCAAAGGACTAATGGGGTTCAGAGGGGAGGGGGATACCAAAATGACATTCTTATTAATAGTTTGGCCCAAATGACGTGCTCACAGTTTTATTTATCCCATCAGAGCAAAAACAACATGCACCCACTGAACTTCCTATCTATCTATCTATCTATCTATCTATCTATCTATCTATCTATCTA
>CALSBV010010705.1:623738-639309 GCA_943590825.1 Bovichtus diacanthus | reverse complement strand
TCTATCTATCTATCTATCTATCTATCTATCTATCTATCTATCTATCTGTCTATCTATCTATCTATCTATCTATCTATCTATCTATCTATCTATCTATCTGTCTATCTGTCTGTCTGTCTGTCTGTCTATCATCTATCTATTTATCTATCTATCTATCTATCTATTTTTTTTTTTTTTTTTTTTTTTTTTTTTTACTATACTTTTAACTATGATATTTAAAAAATATTATAAGAGTGAGACAGCATTTCAATCGAGATACACACTATAGATTTTTTGTTATGCTGTGGTCATGCAGTGGAAATTGCCTGTAGGCTTTTAAATATGAAAGGGAAAAAAAAAACAAGAAAAAAAAAATGACAAAAAAGTTGTCAATCGTTTTCATATAATAAGTATTTTTATGGTAGTAGTTCCAATGAAACATGTTAACACTGTGGTCAACTGTAGCCACTGTTTCTTCAAAGACATGATGCTCTCAGGGACGTAGACAGGATTTTAGGAATAAAGTGTCCCAAACAACCCTATAGTAATTCAATCCTTTTTTTTTATCCCACATTTTCTATTTTATTTAACTTTTCAAATATATGTCAAAAATATTACCCCGATGTACTCAATGTTATTTCAAAGCCTTTTCCAAAATGCCAGAAATATTCTATAATTCTAGTTGAGAAACCGTGTTGTGTGTGCATTTACTTTATTTTAATCTAAAATTGTTGAATTATTTATTGTTATTTAGTGTAATTATTTATAATATACATGGGGCAATAGTTATATGTTAACAGTCATTAAAGGAAAAAAAAAACAACATAAGAAATATAGGATTAAAATAAATAATATAAAATAAGCAGTTTAAGACAAGACTGAAACCATAAGACACTGAACTGCTGCATAACCCAAAAGGAGACAGACAACAAAGTCATATGTTAAACTAAAATATATTTCACATGCAGTTTGAAGCTTTTTAGATTAAAAATGTATTTAATGTAAATTGGAAAAAGCATTGTACAAAACATTGTCTTTCAAATAATTTCTTTATGTCTGGGAAGATAAAATAAAAATAAAAATAAAATTAATAATTGTGCTTTGTAGAAGTGTATTTAATGTAAGCTGCGGCAGAAGAAAAAAAAAAATCATGTTTAGTAGAAAAGATGAGTTGCTAATAAAGAACAGGATACTAAAATGAAGTCTGGTCAAATTTAAGAAATGTGTAACTCGGGTGAAGTGACACTTCAACACGGGACACACACTCTACGTTTCTACTGCACTGTGTAGGATGAAGGTACATGCAGCTTCTGAGTTCAAATGATGACTTAATGCACTTAAAACCTAAAACAGAGAGTCATTTTTTTAAATAGTGCTCATACAGAAATATAAAGTAATACACACATCCAAGCAGACACGATAGAAAAACAAACAAAATCAAACAGACATGCAGAGGAAAAACATGGTGCTGGTTAATCTGTATACAGTTATATACGCAGAGATGGAAAACCATTGTGCGAATAAAAGCCAAAAAACATGCTGGGTGTACAAAACAAAAAAACAAACATGGCTCAAATAAATCCGATGAGAGCAAAGTCAGACAGTGCTGTTCCACAGTGGCCCCAGAAAGATGACAGATTTGGCCACGGAGGGTAGTTTATTTGAAAAATTGAATGTTTGTTATGGCTTATGGATTCTGTGACTGTTGGGTCCCGCTGGCCTCGGATCAGCGCTCTTTTAACATGCTGTCATTTATTTGGGATGATGATGTCAGCAGCGTCTCTTACTGATCCCTGATTGTTGGTTTCAAGATCCTGCTGTCATTCACCCACACACACACACCCACACCCACAAACACACACGCACACACACACACACACACTCACACACACACACACGCAAATGCATTTTACATTCTTTCCCCTGCTTTTCTGTCCCTCTCGTGCACACAAATACAATTTGTTTATACAATTCATATGCTTCTTGGTAATATTATGTATAATAAAAAGAGCCAAAGTTTCCCTGGCATCATACACACAATTACTGGAAGAAAAAAAAAAAAAAACCTCTATTCTTTGTGGCATTGATGACACAGCAGCTGGCAGACCCAGAGAGAAAGAGAAAGCTGCTGACATTCTGGCACAGCGAAAATGAAAAAGAGGGATAAGAGAGAAAATGAGGCGTTGATATTACAGTAATTTTCTCATACTCACTCTTTTCATCCTTTTATTTCTCTATTCATTCGTTCATTGTCGTTTTACACTTGACTGTTTAATTGGCTGCTGGAGATAATGCCAGCTGCAGGCTGCAGGCAAACATGGGCGCAGTATAAGTGCAGCTTTGGGTTTGTCTCTTGCCTCTATCGCATAGTTATTAGGAGCAGGACAATTTAGGGAGCTGAGGCTGGACAATGGATCTGACAACCACCGTGGCATTATGCAACAAGTCCTTAAAATGAAACAACAAAATACGCCATTTGTCTAAGAAGTGTTCTGATCTAAAGCCCCTCTCGGCAGGACAGCATCATATTGTCTGTGCCTTCCAAAACCGTTACGAATCACTGTTTGAAAGATAAATCAGTTTTATGATGTGACAGCACTGTGGTTACGGTTTGGTTAAGGTACAAAATCCATTTGGTTAAGGGAAAGATTATGGTTTGGGTTGAAATAAGTACTTTGTTAATGTTGGGAAACATTGTGGTTTGGGTGAAAATGATTACTTTGGTAAGGTTAGCGGAGCTTTGTCGTCATGGTTTGTCGTCATGGTTAAAAGAACCTAACATTGACTGTTGGATGGAAACGGGAAACGAACAGCGGTCCCCCCGTGCTAAAGTCCAATGTTTCTCTGGCAGAGGAAAAAGTATTGCAGTAATAAGGACATAATCCCCTCAGGCTTCCCACCCCATTGGAATTAAGTTTTTCTTTCCTATGGGCGTGATGGGACTTAAAATCAAAGTGAAGCAATTTGAAAATACATTTACGATTAACAACTTTAAGATGATCAGAACAGATTTTATTAAAACCAGGCTATTTACTTTTACGACGCACAAACTGTATATCTTTCTAAATCTAATGAGAAATGATTTCCCCTTTTTCTTGCTAAACCACACATAAGAAGAAGTGAATGTATCTACTAAAACTATACCGCCGAATGGAAATAAACAATTGCTTTGCATCTCTAAATAAAATGCGGGACATTTTTAATCCATTCAATTACTACATCAAGGCATTTCTTAAAGTACGTCGAAGGACGCGCCTCCATCCGCTTTGAAGACGCACATTAAGAGTGATCCCTGTGTAGAAGATGACAAAAGACATGGTATCAGTTTGTCACAAAAACACAGGCTGACAGATTCACTTTGCGTTGCTCAGCTGAGAGGAGTGAAATTAGGGAGGAATGCAAATTCCACATGAAAACAGCAGATTATTTGAGCCCTGTTGTCATCCTGCGAGGTGACGCTGCTTTACAGCTGAGCTTTTTAGTCGTTTATTACATCAGCACTGCAAAGTCATATGATGCCATGCGTACCAGGCATGACATCACATGATGACTGATGTGTGTGTGTGTGTGTGTTTTGGCACTGCATTGGGAGGGTCAAATTCAAATCCTTGGCATAGCCCGTGGACAGGCACTGCCATGGCAAACATTGTCCTGACGCTAAGAGAAAGAGAGAATAATGATCACTGTCTTCATTGACGCTGATACGTACTTCATCAACGACGCTCATCTGGAATTGTCCCCTAAAGTAAAGTAAAGTTAATATGAAGTCCTTCTTTGAGTAACGCAGGCAGGGAACACACCTTTAGCACATCGTACTCAGCAAGGGTTTGACACATGCGCAATATAAGCGGAGCTGAAATAATCTTGAAATAAAGGGATGGTGACTGCTCAGGTGCTCTTTGGGTGCACTCAGCCTAAAATAACTTTTTGGGTACGCTCGAATGGATGGCAGCCGACTATTGACACCCTCCCTGCAGACGCCTCAGTGAAACTAATCAATCATCCCCATGTTCTGTGATTGAGATCCAGCTATTGAGCCTTTGGAATATTGCGGACCAGATTTTACTGCGCATGTGTTGTACTACAATGATATGACTCTGTGACTTCGCCTCTATTTTGGCCTCCTTGGGGGTCGGTGTGATGGACTGCACATCTGAAAACATATCCACATATTGTCTTTGCAGAAACTCATTGTATTACAAACAGAACTGGGTCCACTGTCTGTGTCTGGTTTGGAGTATAGGGCCTTAACCCCTCTAGGGCTGGTAGGGCTGCAGATATCTGCAACCTCTGTGACTCATTGGGCGTCATGCAAGAACTTACACACACAGTACTGTGCCTGAAGAAAAGTACATGATCCCTCACTGGCTTCCCAGCCATCGAAAGTACATTTTTCTTGAAGTTGCAGACGGTGCAGACAGCAAACTTCTGTGGACCGACACATTTGACACATACATTTTGTGGGCACGGTCAGGATGGGAAGATTGGGGGAAATTTCACACAGAGTTTACTTTCTATCATAATAACGGTTTGTTTTAAGTCCTGTTTGACTCTCGACCTTACCCGCTGTGCCTTCTCCCTCTCCCTCCCAAAGCATACTCAGGCATGAACCCTGCCGCTCAGTGATTGACACATTCTGGTAGAATAAATTAAAACCTCAAGCTGTGACAGAGCCCGAAATAGCAGGAAGCTGTCGCTGACCTGCAGTCTCTAGTGCCACATGTCAGCAAGCTTAAAAAACTTGGCAGAACATTCTGCACAAAGGAAGCATGTGCAGGTGTTTGTGCATTTCTGGTGTATATACATGAGTCAACAAGCACTAATCTATGTTGATGCTTTAACTACACCTGCAGTATCAGGAATGAATCCTACAGGTAGCTCAACTGAACCAATGCGCTAATGTTTGCTACTTTTTACTAAATCCATTTCCACGTTTTTAATTTAACCGAAACCACTTTGGAATTTGAAGGCAGTGGCAGATGGATCTATTTTTTTTGCCAGCTGTTCTCCGGAGGGTGACGCTGGGGCGGGGGGGGGGCGGGGGGGTCTAAGCCCCAAGATGTTTAGTGCCGTTGGACTGTGGGTCCCTTTGCCAAGTCACAGAGCTCCTGGTTCTTGCCAAGCAGGGGGTGGGTGAGACAAAATGCCATTTAGCAGGGTGGTATTTATAGATATGTGAGGAACTTGTGCTCAGGCCGGGCCGAGGTGCTGACGATGTAAAATGAGAGGACGCTTCCAGAAGTCGAGTGTCAGGGCACACAGATAAAAATACCCGGTGAAAGATGGGCCTGGTCATTAGTGGGCAGTCTGTGACATGGCAGCATTTCAGAGGTGATTTATGATTATTACTACAGCTAACCTATACCTCTCCCTTTCCTGCCCCTACCCTGTATCCCAAATTGGTTTGCCAAATGGAATGGCATATGGGGTTTATTTCAGGGGCGGAGTGCACAGAATTTTTGTCTTTGGCAAAGTGCCACAATTGGGTTTCAGATTTTTATCACAATATTAAAAGAAACACAACATCGAAGTTGAATTAATCTCTTCTGTTAAGTAAGATGGTAGCGCATGAGTTTAATGCTATTTTCATGTTTCTGTTGGCAAGACAAAGATGCAAGCGCAAGGCTTGTATTTCAGAAGACGTTATGACTTACTGTTGGAAGTATCAATCAAATAATTCTGCATAAAATATTATGTTAGAGATAGAGAGGGAGGGATAATGAGCTCATTGCAGGCTGCTGCCTTCCCTAATTGCCGGAGCGAGCTACCACAGGGAGGAACAAAGGAAACATTTAACACATCGTAAATTCCTGTAATGTCCAGCCGAGGAGCTGCCACTCCGGTTACACTTGCAACTTTTTTTCGCTGTCTGTCCGGTGACAGAAAGAGACAAACGTAATACAGTAAAAGTCTGTTGGAGCAAAATATTAATGAGGCTTTTTTTTTTTTTTTTTTTTTTTTTTGCATGTTTAAGTTTCTATATGTGTTGCCTCCTGTAATCACTGCAAGTTATTTATCCCTTTATTTTTCAGAAATGTAAAAAAGCTCTTGTGCAGCAGAGAGTGGATTTAGTTTCAGGTGCTTCTAGCCTTCATGTTGCAGGAGAAGCTGTTTCAATTTCAAATTAAGACATTTAAGCATTTAAAAGCTTGACATACGCTTTTATAAAATGATTTCTGGCATTAGCATGTAACCCCTTTCAGACATAATCTGAGCTATTTATCACACAAAGAACATGACTGATGTTTTCTTCTCCTCATTTGAAATAGTGTACATTGAATATCAAGTCCAGATTTAGACTTGGATAAGGTTTCTTCTGTTTCACAGACAGGAAAGCTGTGCAGCTGAACGCTGTTAACGCACACAAATACAGAACTTCTCTCCAAGAGTCTGCAGAGAAGTGCTACAATGTCTTGCTGAATTCCTTCCCAGTCTTTTTTGTCCCTCAAGGCAAATGATGGAGCATATGCCTTACTCGCTGAGATGGTGATCATGTGTGTGAGAGCAGTTGAGGGGAGAGATGGAAAGAGGGAGAGAGAGAGAGAGAGAGAGAGCGAGAGAGAGAGAGAGAGAGAGAGAGAGATTTTGTCCCACATTGAGCGTCTTAAGAGACTCCATACTTGTGTGGAAGCATGATACAGTGTGTCCCGCATACACTGTGTGTGTGAACACAACACGTACTGTGGGGTTTTTTTTTTTCAGGGGGGGGGGGGGGGGGCGGATTCAGGCCAACAAAATTAGTTTACCATCAGCTGTGCTCTGGCTCTCATTTGGTCCCAGCCTCTGTCCAGTATTTCTTCCAACTCCCTCCACCTAATGGCGGCTCAGGGCTGTTTTACTGCACCACCCTGGGGAGGCTACTGTAGCCAGATCCAGAACACTTGGCTTTATGTGGATTGAATGTTTTATGGTTATGGACATAATAGTTAAGTGTAGGAACAGTCTCACATGAATCCACCCCCGCACCACTATCCCCAGCTCTAATAATTACACCAGCAAAGGAAAGGTAAGTGGGAAACGTCTATACACTGTAGAAGAGACATCAGCATGAAGTTATGGGACTGAGCTCACAGTGTTAACCAGTAGTGGACTCTAACGAAGTAGTTTTACTCAAGTACAGAATGAAGGTATTGCATTGAGTATTTTAAAAAATCTTGCCACTTTATACTTCTACTCCACATTTCAGAGGGGAATATTGTACTTTTTACTACACAGCAATTATTTAACAGATTAAGTTACTAGTTACTTTACAAATGAGTATTTTGTCACACAAAACATTAGAACATGTACAAGTACAGTTTAAACTATTAGTCGATTAATTAATTGCCAATGTATTGTCAACTGTTTGTTTGTCATTTTTCATGCAAAACTATTTTATGGTTCCAGCTTCACAAATGAGAGGATTTATAATAATGTTGAGGTTTGCACTGTTGGTTGGACAAAACAAACATTGTGAATGTGTCACTTTGGACTCTGGATAATGGTCAAACCAAACAATCAATCAATTAATGGAAAAAAAATAATCAGCAGTTTAAACCATAATAATAATAATAATGTTTCAGTCCTATATAAAATGGTTTTAAAAAATGTACTACTACAGTAAAATCCTGCTTTTATATTAATACATGACTAATAATAATATAAGGATATACCGGTACTTATTATGAGAGTGACATGGGTCATTTTAAATGCATTGAGTACTTAAGTAAATACTATTACTTAAGCAACATTTTCAGCGCGGGACTTTAACTTGTAATAGAGTATTTTTACAGTGTGGTATTAATACTTTTACTTTTAAGTAAAGGATCTGAATATTTCCTCCACCACTGCTATTAAGTGTTTTCTTTGTGACATATATGTTTAGACTGTCAGTTTGATAGCCAACCTCAATAATGAGGGTCGATGGCTTTATACACAATAAACCATATCAAACCAAATTTAATCAGAAACGACTGAGGCTGAATTTAGGTGCAGAAACGAAAACAAATAATATTCTACAATTAAGCTTTTATGTGTATTGAGATGTTTCGTAATCGGAGCTTAATCTTAAAATCCACAAATCATTTTAATTAATTTCCTCTCACCTTCTCATCTTCCCTGCTGTGCTGTCAGAGAACCCTCAAAATGAGAGGACGCCGTTTAAACATCGCAGGGAAGATTCACTAAGTTTTCTCCTTTAAAGTCTGTGCGAGAAAAGGAAAGAGAAAGACAGAGGAGAGACAGAGAGAAGGTCAAGAGTAAACCACATCAGCTGGCCACATGGTGGTGTGTGCTGGGCATGTTAAAGCCGTTAGCCTTTCATGGCTCTTGCTGCGGGGGTCAAGGGGCAAATCACTTGTGATTTTCACTGCTGTGAGTTGGACGTGTGTAGCTTATGTGTGTGCTTTAATGTGAACGTGAGTGCACGATAGAGAGAGAGAGACAGAGAGAGAGAGAGAGAGGGGGGGGTTAGGGTTGCAAAGAAAAAGATTCTGTAAATAAGTTTAGAAACATTTCGTGTGTATGTTAAAATGTGTCTCCATGCATTAGCCCTTTATGAGTTATCTCCTCTGATATTATGTCTTGTACTCAATGCTGTGTGATCAAGATTGTAAAATGAACTTGTGAATGGTTCACCTCCTACGTCATAGTAGCCTATGAATATATACGACTGTTTTAAAATCCTGTGCCCATCTACTTCTGCAGGATGTCTGACATTACAGCCACAATCTACTCCCGCCACTGGGTATTTAATGAGTTATCTTACAAGGGTTGAGTGGCAGGAATTGATATCCCAGTATTTCCGAGGAAATCTTTTGCAAAACTTTGGTCATGTTTGGTCAAAGACACCCTCTCCATACATTCATAAACACTACAAGGCAACTGTTGTAGATATAGTACAGCAGTAATTGCCGTGATTGCAGGAAACTGGTTCGACTTTTTTTTTACCTGCAGTGATTTCTTCCAAAGGCGGTGTCCAAAATGTGTAAACCATGTTGCTTTTCAAAAACTTCTTTCTGATTCAGAGCTGTAGGATTGCAGAATGGCATTCAACAGGTACTCCTGGGAAGTAACATTTTTAATTATTGTTTTTTTTTTTTTTTAATCTTTATTGCGTTTTCATCTCTGGACAGAACGTCATGAGCATCCATACTACACAAACAATACAGCATTAAACAAATACAACAAAAACAGTTGTCAGGGACACTTCAGACATGTATACATTTTCATTCTCACTTACTCAGCTAGTTATTTGATGACGACCTGATTCATGAAAATGGGCTATTTTTCCCAGCTCTATCGCCGTTAATTTCTGGTTGGTATAGCTCGTCTACTGAAAAGAGATCCCGGACAATCTCAAACCATTAGAGCGTAGATTCATTCCAGAGGAAAGTATTAGACTAATCACCGGAAAGTCAAAATCCCTTAAAAGGACCAATTTATGCAAGGTGCATCTTTTTTGAGTGTTGTTGTGTTTTTAAGTAGATTGTTCCCAATTACAGATCCAGCTCTTAAACACAGTCTTAATCCTGTCCTAGGCTATGTTATTTTTACAGGATTTTCCGTTTTTGATAGCTTTTAGGTTTTGAGATAATGAGAAATAGACACTCTTAAATCATAAACATACTCAACCCACAAGAAAAGAGAAGAGAAACAAGAATTCACAGTTGCCCTTGTCGGCCACGTCATTATTTGCCTTACAAGTTTCACTGGTGAGAGTCTCTCTTATATACCAGGAAGTGCTGTGAGTCAGTCTGGTTCAAATTCCCCCTCAAATTTACCACCTACCATAGTGTCTTAGTTTGCTGCAGTCAAAGGTTCCTGTTAAATGAAGCTTTAACAGACACAGTATGGTTGCACTCACTCTCTGTTTTACCTCTTAATAAAGTGCCAGCTAATTTGACTTAACTGTTGACTTGTTTACAACCTGTCTGATTGTATATTGTGAATAAAATGTTACCACAACTGATAGAAGTAATAACCAGAGGATAATAATACCCACATAATACTTTTAGGAAAAAATGACAGTTTTACTTTAAGCCTGGTTACCAAAGTCTACATTTTGCAAGGTCTTTTATAGCTTAATGTCACTGTACAAAGCTTTTTTAGTGTCTACACTAAGTTTGCCAATTTGTGAAGCACAGTCATCAGATAAGCAGGATCATTCCCTTCCTCGTTCACCGGTTAAACCAGATGAGAAAAAAAACAAAAAAAAAAAACTCCTCCCACTTCAGTCAGAAGACAGGAAAAAGAGACGAGGAGTCACGACCTAAAACTGCTTATGGTAATGTACTTGACAGCGAAAATAAGGAAGATAATCAAGCAAATAAGACGTTTATTGCCGTCACAAGGTATTTACGAGTGTTGGTTGAGAGCACTTAGATCTAAAATAGATAATATAAATAAATAAGAAAAAAAATCTGAAGTGAAAGTGAAAGTAAGTTAGCAGTCTGACATCAACAGAATGGCTGCCAACGCATCACCGTCTGAGATGGAGTGCACATGCCCTGTGTGCTGTGAAATATTCAAGGATCCTGTTCTCTTGTTGTGCGGCCACAGCTTCTGTAAGCACTGTCTAAAGGAGTGGTGGAGACAGAGTGGACTCAAGACATGCCCGGTCTGTAAGGAACTGTTTCCAATGGCTCAGCCTCCACGTAATCTGGCACTGAGGAACCTGTGCGACAACCTGAGACTAGAGAAGAGCCAGAGAGCTAAATCGGGATCTAAGGATCCATTCTGCAGTCTGCACGGTGAGAAACTGAAGCTGTTCTGTCAGGATGATCAACAGCTCATCTGTGTCATTTGTAGGGATGCTCAAAAACACAAGAAACACAACTGCACCCCCGTCAACGAAGCAGCAGAACTCAGCAGGGTGAGCAAATATACAAAGTCAAAAATCTTGTTTTTGGTGGTTTTCATAATTTTCATAATTATCCATGTTGCACGTAGCAGGCACATGTGTAACTAATCCACTGTTTATACGCACCTGTATTTGTAGGTTCAACTCAAGCTTAAGAGGATGCATTTAAAAACCAAACTGGGGTCATTTAAAAAGGAAAAACTCACTTGTGACAAAATGGCCGGCCACATCAAGGTAAGTCATACTGACGATAAATGAAGAAAGCAACATGGGTTGTGGACTTCAATTGAAATGGTGTTGCTCCTCAGCTCCAGGCTCAGCAGACGGAGAAGACGATCAAAGAGGAGTTTGTGAAGCTTTACCATTTCCTGCGAGCGGAGGAGGCCGCTAGGATCGACGCAGTGAGGAAAGAGGCGGCACTCAAGAGCGAAGAAATGAACATCAGGATTGTTAATTTGACTGCAGAGATGTGCTCGCTCGTAGACACAATCAAAACCATAGAGAGGGAGATGAAGGCTGAGGACATCTCATTTATGCTGGTGATCACTCGTGCTAATTAATATTCTAATCATAATATTGAGTATTTAACAGAATTGAAGTATTGATTTGTTATTCTGTTTTTCTCTTTATTTGATAGAATGTCAAATCCACCATGGAGCGGTAAGTTGTTTCCTCTGCACTATCTGTCAAAGCAGAGCTGAACGACAGTCAGCGTTTTGAAAGTGGCAACTTCAACAGCGTAGCCGATGTTAGTTTGGGACGGTGTCATCCGCCGAACATTCCTGGATGCATGACATTAAAGCGTTTCAGTTGAAGCTTGATCAAAGATGGGAAAGTTAACCTGACACACGTTTGGAAAAAGTGAGACATACTGTGTGAATGTTTTTTGTACATTGTGTGGGAATGGAGGACTCCGCCACTGACAGTGCAAGCTACTATAAAGAGAGGTAACTGAGGAGTGTAAATACATTCTGTGGCTAGAGAAGAATGAATACCGGAAATGGGTTCGATATGATGAAGTCATGAAGATTATTATTTTAAGATGTGCGCCTATAACTTATATTTATTTATATTTATTTGTTGCTTCACGCCGGAAACAGAAAATGCATCGTGAGGTATTTAAAACAATTTGACTGATAATCTGTGGCTGTCTAATATTCCCTCAGGTCCCAAAGCAACCTACCGGACCCAGTGACTCCATCAGGAGCCCTGATCGACGAAGCCAAACACATTGGGAACCTGCTGTTCACAGTCTGGAAGAAGATGGAGAACAAAATCCAATACAGTAAGCAAAGTCTTTCTGCCTCGCTGTGGTTTTACGTTTTAATCTGCAGTGGCATGGACAGGTAACTGATGACATTTTTATTATTTTTTTACCTCTGAAGGTCCTGTAACTCTGGACCCCAACACTGGCAGCGACGGACTTATTATATCAGAACACATGACTCGTTTAACAACGAGCGACAAGCGTCAGCCTCTTCCTGAAAACCCAGAAAGGCTGCGCAGCGTTGACGTTCTTGGCTCTGGAGGCTTTAGCTCTGGAAAACACAGCTGGGATGTGAAGGTGGACGGTTATTGGACTATTGGTGTGGCTGCGAAGGATAATATCTATCAACACATCTGGGGCATCTACATGTGCGGTTGCACTGACATTCTGCGTGAACTTACTCCAAAGGATTATGTGAAAAGTGTATCTGAAGATTCATTTCCCCAAAAGGTCAGAGTACAGCTTGATTATGACCAAGGAATACTATCGTTTTTTGACCTTGATAGAAAAACACTTGTACACACCATCAAATACACTTTCACAGAAACGGTCTTTCCGTATTTTAAGGGGGGGGCAAAAATCCTTCCAACTGAACTGTTAGTGGGGATAAGACGACCCAAATAAACATTATTGCAGAGGTCAAACAGCAACACAAGGCCTTACTTTGGGGCTTTAAGTGTTTACCATAGGACCTGCCTTAGCAAATCCTTGTTGCCACATTAAGTACATGGGTTTTTGTAACTGTGTATTTTTTCAGCTTTATATTTTACTTTAACATTTTTACTTTATGTTTGTCAGTTAAATATTGGGCTATCTCTGGTACTGCTTGATGTCAGTGACCAATGACTGACATGTAAACCAAAGTGTTGTCAGACATCATGTAGGCTTTCCCTGCTAGGAGGGTCTCATGAAAGATGCTGTCGATTTGCATTATGGGAAATGTAGGATCCAGTGCTTTTGGAGGTTGACCCAGACCAGGGTCTTAGAGTCGTCTTGTTTTAATCTAGCTCTTGAGAGTACCCAAACCTTATGGAAGTACAATACTAAATCCCTGGCATATCTGTTTAATATAATCCATTGTATCTTTTAAGTAAATTGTGTGATTTGCAGGTTGATAGAGGAGATTGAGTATGAATCTGTTGAAAGTTTAAGTTTTTAAAATAACTTCACGGTGTACTGTAAAAGTATCCACTGTTGAGCTTTGATTGTATATCTCAGTTTTTTTTTTAAAGGTAAATAAAACATACTTTATGTGTTCAATCATGTACATTTGTGATCAGACTAAGATTTAGAAAAATTTCAATTAGTTTACTTTTCATACTCTTACCTTGTGCTGGAGTGCTTTGATTTAAACTTTTTGGGAATTTGTGATTTGGGCTATATAAAGAGAATTGACTTAACTACATGCTTCAGTATCAATCGAATCAAATGTATTTAAAGTTCTTAGAGAGCTCTTAGATACATAGTTACTTATCTGATATTAACATCTAGTGTTCTACGGTGAATTGACGATCGATCATACATGTGTGTCTGCAGTAACATGGCTCTTCTGATGACTGGAAAAAAAAAAGTCCAGCTAAAAACAAACAAAAAATAAAATACAGCTCTCAGCCGGTCAATATTCCCATAATGCCCCTGTGTGGCTGATACGTTTGCCGACATGTATGCATAGCACAGGGATGAATCATTATGAGGCAATGCCTCACTTCTCTTGTGCACTGCCTCTCTCCCTCTCTGTCAGTTTGCCGCTGACACACACACAGTGCGAATCCCCACACTGACACTGAATCTCAGTGGTATTACAGCTGGAATGCCTGCTATGTTTTTTCAACTAATGAAAGAATGAAGAAAAACAAACAGAGGGGCCAAATTAAAAGAGAAAAAAGGGATTGAGAGAAGAAAACACACTGAGGCAGAAAGGGGCGTACGAGTGTCTCTCATTCAATTTGTATTCCTCTGCATGTCTTACATGACGAGTGTTTCTGAGTCTGGTTTTCTCAGGGCTAATGAAGGTTGGAGATCAGCGACTGACTGACACAACAATTGAACAAATTTGGTCATGGGGGATTTTCCCCCCCGATTAGCCAAGATAACTTTCAAACTTCATAAGTCTGTCATTAGAGAAAGGTAGAAGAGAAAGCGTCAGCTTGAGTGATCACGCTGCCATGAATTTAATTAGGCAAAGTGTACTTTTAAGGTTTGACATTGAGAATTGGACACTTTTTTCATACATTTATTCCAAATTCAATTAAAGAATGTAAGGGAATTTGGCTGCTTGGCATAAATGTGTCATTTTATAAGCATCTTTGTAGGTTCATAGTTATCAAATTAAAATTGATCCCTAAGTGCTTACTTGAATGCAACTGAGCAATTATCTGGCAGATTTCACATATTGGAATAAAAACCTTTTTTGCTTTTTTTAATTTCTTTTTTACTTTTCTTTCTAAAAATCATCATTCTTCCTGTATAAACCATTACTTTAGCTCAAAGGAATGATGGCAAACCAGCGTATCCAACTTTTTTTCTTTCTTTCTCGAAATCCCCTTTGAACGATCAATCATTCGATGTTGACCAGAGAGCACCAAGTAGAATACGTCAGATGTTATTTTACTGAAAGTCTCATTTTTCTACTAATCAGATGAAATAAACACGAATAATCGGAGGAATTTCAAAGCGTTGGGCATTATTATTGTAACCGTGTGGAAATTACTTTTGTCCCAAAACATTACAAAGACAATCAATCACATTTAACATTAGTGATTTGAACGAAGCTAAAAGACATAACAAAGCTTTTGGTGTGTACGTGCTGTACATGTGTGCATGTTCACTTGAGTGTAGGTACTTTACGTGAGTGTGCTACTCACGAATCACACGTGTGAGAGACAAAGACGCTGAAAATGAATGAATCAGGATGGACAGATCAAAGGCGGATCATCTCCCGGTGAGCAGAGTGACAACATGGCTCTGAACAGGAGCCAAAACAGTAAGCAGATATCAAGTCAAGAGACAAACAGAGGGATGTGCCAGAGGCCCGAAGGTTTGAGACAGACGACGTACAGTAACCGTCTGTCTGGACTAGCACCTATAGTTTGACTTGGCTTGACTTCAGAGGAGAAGACAAATGTGTGTGTGATGAGGAAACAATTACAAATATAGATGGAGGGCTGGAGAGAGGATAGCTGTGTGAAAACAAGCATAAAATTAACCAAAAATGAGCAAAACATACCGTACAAGCACACCACAATTATTGCCTAAGAGAGTGGAGTGTATAATGTGATGTATAGATACAAGAACACACGCATGGAAACACACGTGCACTTTTATGTGGTTGTTTTTCCATCTGCTCCTTGTTTTCAGGTCCCTTTTGGTCACTTTTTGCTCATGTTTTTGTGGTCTGGATATCTTCAAGAAACAGACTCCAAGTATATGATGTTGTCATTTCTCTCTCTCTCTCTCTCTCTCTCTCTCTCTCTCTCTCTCTCTCT
>CALSBV010010705.1:567217-620860 GCA_943590825.1 Bovichtus diacanthus | reverse complement strand
TCTTCTCATCTAACCTAATAATATCTTTTTCCAAAATGTCAAACTATTCCTTTAATTTCCTTCTGTGTTGCCCTAGACCTGTAAGATCTCAGCTCAAGTCTTAACTCGTCCCTCTTCCCCTCCTCCCTGCAGCTTAAATGAAAAGGAACACATCTTTATTGGTAACACTATAGTTTCTATTAAGAGTACGCGGTAATATCTCTCCTCCCTCGAAGAATGGATCACACCGTCCAGGGGCAAAGCCAGCGCACGAGAGATTATAATGTTAAAACTCACACACACACATGGTGAGACAGTTTAACACACAGCAGGCTGCTGTCACAATGTGTAAAATGCACAGAGTCTCTCAGTGTGAATTTTAATTCTGATTTGATTGGAATTAAAGTGGTTTTAAGCCAGAGTTAATAGGTTTAGACTGGCCCTAATCCTGGTTTAATGAAGGCCTTGGTGGGCTTCTTGCCTCTTTCATCATCCTGGACTTCAGCCCATCATAATCCAAGTGGTGAATTAATCAACCACTTTATGGCGAGTGTAGGATGTGCGTGCACTGTGTGTGCGTTTCGGTCTAACAAGGTTGTCTATATGAATTTTTGGAAAGATCTGGTCTGGACTTTAAGCACTTGGCGGATACTGGCTCATTCTTGACTTTCTTTCTTGGTCGTGTGTGTGTGTGCATTCTTCACCGTGCACACTCTCTCCCTCACTCCCCATCCCTATGTAACTGGAGCCAGCCCTCCCCTGTCAAAAATAAAAATCATTTGTCCGCTGCACGAGTGTGTCCATTAAAAATGCATGGTGGAGGGAGCTGGGGGCCGCTGGGGAAGAAAGCTGATACTTGGCTCTCCGGAAGGGCATCAGAGTACCAAGGTGGACAAATGGCATCTAGAGAGAAAGAACGGAATGGAGGGTGAGGGTGAAGCGAATGGTTGAGGAGGTGGATGTGGTGTTTTTCCCCCAGATAACGCACTCTGATCTCAACTTGTGCAGTCTAGTAAAGATGCCTCTTCCTCTCTCTCACATTGACACTCATTGTACACATAAATCTATTCCAAACCTATAGATCATATAGATCCATCACAGTGTGAATTCAAGGCAGTGATGCGGGAGAAGGTGCACTTCTCTCGTGTGGACAAAAAACCCGTACAGATTTCCTTTCTCTCGCAAAACTAGCGCCGACGCTCTTCGGCATTAACCTAAAAAAAACCTATTCTTTACAAAATAGATGGTCATATAGTGTTGTGCTGGTCAGTCACAAGGGGGGAACATTGATGTATTGCTAGCAAGTTTGTTAGCTCAGGCGCTAATAATAAGTTCACAGTTTATTCAAAAGACATATTTGTGCCTTTGACTCCTGTCGTATTACTGTAAAAAAAGAAAAAAACATAAACGCTGCAACACTAATATGTTACAATAGCTTTCTTCATTTTGGACCCGTTACCTCAAAAGACAGTGCTGTCAAGTTGGAAATTGACGTGAAAAACTCGATTTACTTTGCTCCCTCGAGTTAATCACTCACCATGGAAATTTTGTTTGAAACAATTTTATTTCGGCACTAAATTTAGCTTTTTTTTTTTAATGCTGGTGTGACCAGGCCTTGAGTGTCCAACAGAAGCAGGAATACGTCTGATGACACTGCAAGGTGAATTTGTAAATCGAATGTTCATAAAAACTAAGACAACGGCGGATAATAGGTCGTAATCTGCTCCGTAAAGAGGAGGTAAGGGAGTCGGTCGACAGCTATAAATATCAAAATGTAGCTGACAGGAAATTGTAAGAGAAGTATAGATGTAATCTGAATGAAGTCACAGCAGTACGTGTTTTTCCTACAAAAAAAAAAACCTTTTAGTGACCTTTCAGCTGAGTTTTATTGAATCTGTCTTAACTTTTGGAACTGCTAGAAAAATAGACTGTAGAAGTGGAAAAGCTTTTTTGAGCTGGGCACAATAAAAACATTGATGATAGTGAGGGGAAACGAGGCCGTTCCCGACGTCCTCTTCAGTGTCTGAGTTGCTGTTTTTTTTACTGCCTAACTCCACATTAACAGATCAATTATGCACACAGCTATTCGATTACTTCATTTGCACATGAAATGAGGCAGCAGATCTGAACTTTTTTTGCATTTAAATGCAGTGCTGGCATTTAGCAGTTGTATCTCTATTACTTTAAAGTGTTGTTGTGCCTTTTTTAGTTTGTCAGTACTTTAGATTGACAACTTGTGTTTTTTACAATTCTAAAAGTCCTATTAATAGGGTGTCGCGTTAGGTGAGCCGTTGAGTGGCCTGTATTATCTCCTGTTTTTAAACGGGAAAAATAAGGACGCTAGTGAATTTAATGTCTCTCCTGCCACAGTCTCTAACTGTTCTTCTTTGCCTTGCTAAGTCTACTGCAGTATTACACTTTTACTCTCACAGCAGCCTCTCAGAGCTGTCATTGGAAGAAAAGTGCGGTTGTGAGTTGCGTCACTCCACTCACCAGATAAATCTGTCAAAATACAGGTGTGTGTGTGTGTGTGTGACCGTGTGTGTGATTCTGAGTGTGTGGAGATTAGTGGTTTTTCATGGTGTCAAACGTTTTGCCTTGTATGCTAAACTCATTAGAAAATCAGAATACACTGTTACTGTCCAATACGCTGTTGATTCATTCCTGCAGTCACACATTTTGATCAATACGATTGAGACTTAGGAAGATTTAGTCTTTTTTTTTCACATATTCTCACATTTCTTTCTCTCATGCTAACTCTTTCTATATTCCACTGTGAACTTCTCTCTTCCTCTCTTATGGGACTCACTGTTTTCTTTCCTTGGTCTTGTCCATCTGCTTCCTATAACACTGGGGCAGTCTGATCTGGTTTGCAGAAACCCCCTCAGAAAAATCTGACATTTATTCACGTACAACCAAAATAGTCAATTTTTTTTTTCTCCAACAAAATAACCCCACTAAAAAAAACTGTCCAGCCCTGTTTCAATAGGGTGGTCGAATCTGGACCCAATTAAAACGAGGACCCCCTGAATTTCCTTCACACCCAGCTTGAGGAAGACCCCAGATTAGAGGAATATTTTCCTTATTGCCGACTTTACTTTTTGCGGAATTCCTTGGGATAATAATTGAGCCCATGTGTGCTCGGTATTCCGAGGTGTTCCCATTTTGGTGGAGTGTGGATAAAAATGGCACATACAGCCATCAGGGCGGGCACCGTTTTGACAAATCAGTTTTTTTCCCCTTCCTCTTTTCCTTCTTCTTCTTCTTCTGGGTTTTTAATCACGATCCTTGGAACATTGTTTGGAATTAATAGAAGGGGATTTAAAAAAAAAATGTTTTTAAGTCTTAGTCAGATTTCCATGCGGGGAGAAGTGGAGGCTTAATTGAGATCAAATAAACAAAGTCACCTGTGAGTGATTTCAGTTTATAATAAGACACGCACGCTAATTCTGTGCACACCCGAGGCCGCACGTGCACGTACATACTCGCCAATTAGATAAGCACTAAAGCAGGTGTTTGTATCACTCGCTCAGTGAAATCCTGCACATGCCATATGCCTCCACACTTGCACTGGATTTTTTTTATCCAAACACACACACACATACACAGACTCACCAAGGATTAGCCTCGGCTTCACATAAACTCCATGACTCAACAGTGAGAGCTTGTGTTCTGCTCCCCTATGCAGTGACCCATCATCCTCCTGCTCCCTCTGGCTTTGTGAGTGCTCTGCTCTAACCACGAATGAATAGCCACTTGTTCAATAAACCCGGGACGCTGCTTGGGTATCATAGTTGTCTGCACGGTATTATTCTAAGTGCTAATAATAAAGAAAAGCATCAGGACACCGTCTGACTCTCCGCTGCTCAGCTGACGGTTCGCTACTTGTGAGTGTTCTGTGGAAGTCTGACTTTGATTCATGTCTTCCTAATTGTAATAGACCGGAATCCTCTAAAAACAACATGTGGATAATTCTTATGCACACACATACAGAGGTGTGTGTGTATGCACCCACAGAAACGCACACACACACGCAGGTAATTGTGCCCACCTGGGAAAACATAATTTAGTCAGGCGCCCCTTCCTTCTACTAACACTGCTCTTACAGCATGGATACGTGTGTGTGTGTGTGTGTGCGTGTGTGCGTGTGCGTGTGTGTGTGTGTGTGTGTGTGAGCGTGACCTCCTTTACCCTTTGGATGCTCATTGATCCCAAATTGCATTTGACTATCAACACTCCCTAAGCCCTAAACCATCCAATTACAATACTGCATTTTATAAGCTTAGCAGTTCAAGGCTTTGAGGAAAATGACTTCTCTGTGCAGAAAACCAACCATGTTGTAGTGAAGTCGACCAGCCAGCCTCAGTCTTCCAGAGAAGGAGAGATGTAAATAAAACCTTTTGGTTGTTTCCTACCCAGTGGTAGAATGCAACTAAGCACATTTACTCAAGTACTGTACTTTGTATTTCATGTTACTTTCTGCTTCTACTCTACTACATTTTGGATGCAAATCTTGTACTTTTTACTCCACTACATTCATTTTAAAGCTTTAGTTAGCAGTTATTTTTTTTTGTTGTTGTTGATATTTCAGATTATTAATACAAAATATAAAATCAACTAATAAATAATGATGTACTGTTATAGGTTATGCTACCCAGCAGAATATAAAGTAATTAATATCAGCCACGTTTGCCAGCTGCAACATTAAAGTAATGCCCTTATAATCCAGTAATATAATATACAGTATATTATTCTGAAATGGGCCATTCTGTACGATGGGTACTTTTAATTTTTGTAACTTAAAGTATATTTTGATACTAATACTTTTGTACTTTTACTTGGGTAACACTTTGAAGTCAGGACTTTTACTTGTAAATGAGTATTTTTACACTGGTATTGTGACTTTCGCTTAAGTACTTCTTTCATCACTGCTCCTGAATTGCACAATGAGTGGCCTTTAGGTGCAGGTTAGTACATATATATTAGTGATTTTATTTATTGTAACATAATCACCAAAGCCTGGGCTGCCAGCCACCGTGATTAGGTCACATTCCTTCACAGTCTGCTGAATGTAAAGTACTTTAGGCAACATAAATCTGTGTGTGCAAGCAAGTACTTCAAGGCTTGAGACAATAACATTTCACAGTGAAATTTATTGTTTATGTGCTGTGCTCATGAGGAGGAGAATGGTTGAAAGGACCCAAGCAGGGATGACTATTCATCTGTTCTACTTGTCTACCTAACAGCTATGTGTGTGTGTGTGTGTGTGTGTGTGTCGTGTTGTCTAAGCTTTGATCTGCATCACTTTTACACTTCAACGCATCACACGTTGTGTTTCAAAAAGGAAAGTTGGAAAGCTTCTTATTCCTCTTCCCCCAGATGCCGTTATTATTGTTCTAACAAATTGATTTGTATACACTGTGTTATACACTGTGTGACAGGCAGCAGAACAGTTATAATATCTGTGGTAAACAGAGAAAACACACCTTCTCAATATTAAGTCAAGTAGAGACATTCTCCTCGTATTGGAACAAGCATTTTGGGATGTATTGCAATATGGATCCTTTTCTTTTATACCATTTTTTTATTACATTTTTTTAAAGATGTTGCTGTTGAATTTCTCAAATCCTTTTTCAACGCTTTGAGCAGCACAAAGACAAGTACATGAAATCCCCCTGGAGCGTTGGCAGAAATATCAAAGAAAGATTTTTCAAATAATTTGCAAATGAAATCTAAACCACCGGTATGACGAGATACAATTATCGGTAAGTAAGAAAGTGCTCGTTGCGATTTATCGCAGAAAACTGCCTTTCGAGAAGAATGAAGGAGCTTAAGAGAGATAGTTTACTTCTAAGATGACTCCAGAAATGACGTAAAGGCCACAAGTCTCATGGCAGACACCTGCTGTGCTCCTTTAATAAGCACAAACTGAGACACGCACGCACGCAAAAGTGTGAGTATACATGGGTAGGTGATCTGGGCAGGCCACAGCTATCTTTGGCATCTCCTCTGCTCTGGTGGCTGCTGTGCCAGGCTGCCCAGGCTGCCATACCATCTGATACAAATTGACACCACTACCAGCTGTTCCCTAACCTCAGTCATGTTAGTATATCTGGCAATTTTTTAAATCTATGTTGAGCCTGTGGTCTTACATACTTTAAAGCTACACACTGACGTCCAACATTCACTGTATATAATGTTCAAATAGCACAAGAGGTAGGAGAGTTACAGCAGTCGCCACTATTTTGCCAAACCATTCACACGCATTAAATGACGCTTCCTCACTCCTTGACAACCCTGACCCCTACCTCATCTCCAGTGTGTCCACTTCCTGTGCTCCATTTAGTGGTTGCACCCTGTCATCAGCTTAGAGTGTCCCTAAATCTTCAAGGATGCATGTGATGTGTCTTCTCCTTCCTCTCTTTTCCTTGCCCTTATTGCTTTTGTTGACGTTCACAACTTTTTATTATAGGGGATCCTCTGCTGCCACCTACTGGTTCAAATAGATACTGTCAGCAGGTTGAAAAGTAAATAACTTTTTCTCCTTTCGGAACATTAGTTAACAACTTTGATGGACATCAGTGTGCAAATTTTACATGGTTATCTTAAAGCTACATATCTATTGTGCATTTAAGTAATTGTCATAAACACTATGAGGGATTGAGGTTGAGGAGCAGCTGGTAATGATGTGAGTTTGTATCAAATGTATCCATCCAACCAGTGCTGGTGTGTCACCAGTGTTGTAAATCTGACATCTTCTGGTCACAATGTCCGATCATATAATGTCAAGTCATACATTTTTTTTTTTTTTTTTACTGTTATTTGAAATAATAATGGTATTCGTTTGCTTGGTTACCTTCTTTCCACAGGGTAACAGAGTTGAGCTGACCTTTGTCACGAGAGCAGCAGCGTTTGTTTTTGATAGACAGTTTTTGCAGCGTCTCTAAATAAACCACACACAGATTAATAAGGAGAGGCAGGGGAGGAACACCAAAGGTGTTAGTAGAATTTATAGATTTTCAGCTCCAATATATGCAAAGAGAAGAAATGTAAAATTCAAAGCATGCATTTTTTCCTACATTTGCACAAACACTAGGAACACCAAAATCATCCATAAGTATGTATATAAAGTAATACAGGTTAGAGCACCTTCTTAACCAATGACTATGCAGTTTATTCATTTAGTGATATGAATGAAAATAACAGACCTGTTAGATATACTGGCAGTAATGTCTTGAACTTAGAACATCAATAGGCAAGATTGTTCACAATGCTGATGCGGAAGAGTTTAAAAAAAACGCAGAGGCAGCAGAACTTTCCTCTCCTCAAAAAAGAAGTAACACTTTGCTAATTATTTTTCATGAGCCACATAGAGCTCCTCTTTCGTTTCTTTTTTGCACACAAGGTTTTGTTTCCTATCTTTCCTAAAACTGGCAGCAGAACTCCAAAATATGCAACTTGTGCTACTTATTCATTCATGTAGAATACAATTGTATAATAAAATTAACAAAACAATCTCCAAACAACACCACCACAACACAACATTCCTCAGTGAAGCATCCTCTGGTGTTTTGCACATGACCTTCGCGTGTCTCGACTTATCTTTGTGCCACCGTTTACTTTTTCAATCGGAGCGCTTGCCAGTTTGCTTGCTGCGGCTTTCATGGCGTCCGCTACATATTTTGCTTATAAACAGAAGGTAACCAAGCCCCAAACATCTCCATTTTCCCCTGACGAGGCATCAATAGACAGCACAGTGAGGGCAGGTTTATCTTTGCTGCCCCGCCTGTTTGTTTCAAACGCTCTTCATGTGCGAACAAGTTAAAGAAGGGAGACCAAACTCCACGATTTCCTGCCTGACAAAAAGCAACCTCTGGACCCTGATACAAAGGCTGATCAGCCCAATGACCAAAGCAACACCGGCCCTGACATTTGGACGGAGGGGAGGAAGCTGAGAAGACATGGTGGTGGGGCAGAAGGTGGAGCTGAGGAACATGGGAACCAGGCTGATGGAGACAGAGATGCAGGCAGATGAGCAGAAGTTGGATCTCCAGCCTGGAGGAGCTGAAGAGAGATCACGCTGCCACGGAGGAGAGAAGGAGAGCCAGTGAGAAGCAAGTGGAAGAACCGAAGAAAGGAAACACGGAGCTGAGGTTCGATCGTGAAAACAAGGCAGCTGAACTTTTGTCCATAAAAGCCAAAGTGACAGTCGGAGGCAGTGAGCTGCAGCTCTTAACACGCAGGATGGACGACCTGCAGGCTCAGAACACGGCTCAAGAAGTTGAACTTACATCTGTAATGGACAGGATGAACACTACTGACCAAAGGTGGCATTTTACGCTTCTTCGACAGACTCCGAAGGTACAGGGCCTTACAATATTCCAACAGTCCTAGAGTTCAGCAAGGTCTTCACGAATGTTGGCAACGCCTACAGTCCAACCACTGGCTTCTTCACTGCACCTGTGAAAGGAGTTATCATTACTAGTTAAGAGTTACTATTTTAGATGTACAATATGTGGTCACACGGAAGAGGGCAACATGGGAGTGCAGCTATTTCATAATGGGAGATCCATAATGTTTCATTTGCACGGCAGGTATGATGTTGTTTTTGAGTACCTGTCGAACGCTGTTACTCTGGAGCTGAATGTGGGGGATGAGTTACACTTGGTCCTCCCAGAAGATAAAGCAATCTTTGATAATGAAAACAACCACGGCACATTTAGTGGATTCTTGCCGTTCAATATGTGACCCCGATCCAATACAATTTGGAACAATCCATCAAAATTGAATGAAAGAAAAATAAGATAATTGATAACTGTCTTGTGAAGCCTATGCTCATTCAATGTTAAATATTCAGTTTTAACTGCCATTAAATGGCCTGATGATATTTGAAACGAGTAAAAATATTAACCATGTGCTGTAATTGTCCGCCTGTCTTTATAATCATTCAAATAAATTAAAAAAATTCTCTCCATCTCTTGTGCAAAGTGAATATTGTCATTTTTGTTTCTTTTGTCTTTATTTTCCTCATCACATTAAACCTATTATATGTAACATTTCACAGTAGGAAACTACACACTAGTATAACACTCTCACAGGTATCACAGGGATGCCTGGAGTTTGATTATCAGATCCAAAAATGTCTCCAAAAACACCTTTTATTTTGTCCAGAAGATGGCAGTCTTAGGACACCACAAGCACAGCTGGCTGGGGGGGGGGGGTATTGGGATACTAAAGACATGACATGTAAACAGTTACGTAGCATACAAGAAGGATTGAAGTGTTGTTTTCTGCAGAGGGCTTGATGAGATCTTCAGAATAAAAAAACCCATCATAAACCAGCTGTATATGTCTCTCCATTGGCTCATATCTGTCCAATATGTAGGAATAAACAGACAGAGAGAGGTGTTGAAATGCACCATATAAACTGTTGATTATATCTGTTACGCTATTACACTGCATTAGCCATATCCCCCCTGAAAAAAACAGTCATGCCAACATAAAGTGATCTGCAGGAACCATGATGGAACACGATGTGATTTCTTTCCTCTCCTCTGTGGACTTTTTTCACATCACAGTTTGGGCAGCCGTCCAACAAAACAATTAGCAAGTATGGGAATCCCGGCCCTGCTCTCATACAGACCCCTCCCTCCCTTTCTCTATCTCTCTTCGTCTCTATCTCTCTGCAGCTGGCCCGAGCAGAGAGGCGGCCAAGTTTATTTTCTCCACGGTGGTCCCTTTGAGGTGGCGGCGAGGCCCCTGCCACGCCACCGCTGATGTATTAGGTGAGGGTCCTTGAAGAGATGTCTGTGGGACTCTTTTATTACAGCAGCACTCAATCTTATTGTTTCTGTTAAAGGATACTTGGGACTGTCCTTTTCACATTGGGTAAAGTGGAGTGAAGTAGTAAGTGTGATTAAAGGCGCCCACATCCTTCCCGTCACTGAAAAGTACTTCTAATGACGAAAAAAGTCAAATTAGCCCATTAGCCTTAATAATAATGTGATGTCTCCATGACAACTCAGTCAACCTAGGTTGGCGAAGACCATGAGATGCGGTTGAAAGCTGAGGAAAGCTAGTGAGATGGACCTTGAGCATTATTTTTGTAAAACCACTATTTTCCAAAGTCAAGAATGACATTTAAATATTGACCATATGTTTTTTTTTTGTGTGCTTACCATTGGTGGCAGACATATTCAGATGTTTTAGTTTGTAAAAGTAGCGACAGCTCTATCTAAAAATACTCCAACACAACTTAAAGTCCAGTATTCAAAGCTTTCTGGAGTAAAAGTATCAAAGTATCAATGGTAAAATGCACTCAAAAGTATCAAAAGCAGATATACTCATTAGGAAGTGGAATGACTCAAATCAGTATTAGATTATTGGATTATCATCACTGAGGCTTTACTGTGTAAACAGCATTTTAACTCCACTGAGGACTCTGACGTCATGTCCTCTATAATTTATGATCACTATGTAATGACCTAAAAAACGTTTGCACTGTCCAACAACGTACTTGGGATATTTTAGGCTGATTCGTAGATAGAATATAGATGGAAGGTATTTGAATTGGATCACTTTCAGGAGAAAAAAAAAAACAACTCTTTTTTCTCATGTCTATAATCTTAGCTACAGCCCTGACTGTGACCTCGTAATATAAAAAAAAAAACTGTAAAAACTGTAAAAACTGTAGCTGGTTATTGTCAAGCTAATTTCTGTTGAATATTCATTTTTAACAATGCATCATATTTGATCAACTCATCAAAAGTTGTGCATGTAAAAGCTATATATCTGTAAAGGAAATGTAGTGAAGTGTGCTACACTATTTGCCTCTGAAATATGGGTAGTAGCATACAGTTAAAAACACAAAATAAAATGCAAGTACATGTACCTCAAAATACTAAGAAAAAGACTCCAAATTTAAATATGCAAACAAATAAAATGTTGCTTGTGTTTAAAAAAAAAAAATAAAATAAAAAAAGTACCAATGTGTGTTTTATTCGCATTGCCTTTAAATGTGAGTGGAGTTTTTGCCAGGTTGGCTATATGCTTTATTAGCATTTAATCAGCGAGATGTTCTGTTATATATATATATATATATATATATATATGTATGTATGTATATATAGAGAGAGAGATAAACAGAAAGGGGTAGAAAGGAGAGGGATTTCGTGTAAAAAAAAAAAAAATGTTTTTAAAGAGGGGCCGCGTGTCCGACTGCATAAATAACTGTCGGCATGATGTAAACATAGCGGTCATAACCCGAGCGAATTGAATTAAAACAACTGGCAGGGCGGGAATAAAACTGTTTTTTTTCTACGACTTTCAAATTGTCTCAAATGTCCTCTGACCTCCAGGAACTCGCGCCGCTCCGCTCCTCGCTTCTGATTGGCTTAATCCTAAATCGTCCATCCAATCAGTGCACATCTGTGAGCGCGTGACCGTCACCTGGTCGAAATGTAATTATGTAAAACTCACATTTGACACTCATTTCGTTGTTTCGTTCAGAAATAAACTTGCAAAGTTGCGTTGTTGTTGCCAGTAATTAAAGACAAAGCTTTGCATCATTTATGGCCTAAAACATACCCGTTATATTTAGATGTTTCAAAGTAAAATTCAAAATAATTCAAATTCAAATTGTTTCAAAGTAAAATCCTACCAGCATCAGCTGATTATAAATCTGGCTTTTCGTTCATTCATCAATGGAGTTGGCAGGGAGATAAACTCAATTGGACTTGTTTAAACTACAAGAGCACTAACTGCTTTTAGGTCCAAGGCAAAGGTTTGTTTATGTAATGACAACCACGTCCACTGTTATCTTTTAGAAACAACAGAGACACTTATCTGCACTGATGCTTCGTTGGTGCTCAGGTTCTGCTATTCTGAAGGAGTGGAGTGATAAGAGGGGTTACCAGGTCAGAGCATTGGCCCACACACGGAAATAAAACAGAATTAAACGAAATGAAAACAAAAAACAAAACAAAAAAAAACATTCAGTACTCAAGGTGTAAAAGTGATACAAATATATTTTATATACATGTAATCTGTACAACCATTTGAGACAGTGGACACTTTTCATGTGAACATCCATCCTTCATAATGCAGCCACCAAAACAGGCCTGCATGCGTAAAAATGCGTCTGCAGAGTATTAAAAAAAATAAAATAAAAAAAAAGAAGGAAAAAAAAAAAAAAAAAAGCAATTCAAAGCACTCAGTTCGTCTTTGAACCAGCAAAGACAGAATGCATTTAAATACAATAAAAAAAAATGTCAACTTGTCTTTACGGGAACGAAGAAGAGAGGATACTCTCTCCGTTATTCCCACTCAACGTCTGCGGAGATGAGACGTGCACGTCAGTGAGGATCTTGTTCGTTTTCTCTGGGAAAATCATTGTCCCTCGGTTTCGTCAAGACGCCGTTGTTCCACATAACCTCGTTGTGTTCAGCATCTCCTTCAAATCGTTCTCCGGTTTACCTGCAACCATGAAAGGCCACGTCTGCGGAGGGAAAACACAATCGATTAGGACCAACAGCTTCCTATAATATTAATTAATCAAGTAATTCCATGGATGTCAAACCAAACACGCAGACACATTATGTGTCCAGTATTTACCTGCAAGGATCAGGTGAACACAATGAATTCCAGGTAGGAATGGACCATCGACAGATTGAAGTTATTATACACTTGATACTGTATCTAATCGACTTAACAGTAAAGTGGGTCTCCTAAATCATAAAATCATCACAAAACATTTCGAATGGTTATTTTGAGATCTGCTATGATATGTGAGATATTGCACGCTTACTGAAGTTATTTTCATTTAATAATTTAAAGCCCACTGTTGTCCTGCATCAGCCGCATTATTCCGAAAGAAATGAGAGGCCAAGGCTCATTTGTGGTCTGTGAATTTATGGTAGAAAAATGCTTCATAAAGGGCAATGCTTGCTCCGAGTAAGATTTTGGCCTAAAAACACTGTCAGCATAAACAGGAATTGTTGCTTTTACCCTCTCATGCACCTGCACCTGCATCACAAATCTATCACCCTCATTTGTGACCTTGGTACCAAGCAAATGCTGCCTATAGCAGGAGTCTGCAACCCAGGTTAAAGTCCTAATAAATCTACAAATTGCTGTATATAGCCTTGAATAAAACATTTTTAAAAAGCATTGACTGAGATATTATTAGGCAAACACACCCTAATTGTGGTTCAATTCGGCCTATATTTTCAGAATGTAGGCCTGCCTTTTAAACTTCACTTTGACTTCTCCTCACTCAGACATTTTTCATAAACATAAATACACTTTTAGCGGAGTTTCCCCTCAACCCTGTCACCCAGTCTCACCAGGTTAACGGGGTGGATATATCCGTTTTCATATTTGTCGTTGGCCAGTATCTGCCGAAGGTGCGCGATGTAGCTGGACGCCAGGCGCAGAGTGTCCAGTTTGGAGAGCTTGGTGTCCGCTGGTACCCAGGGTAAGGTGGTCTTCAGCCGGGAGAAGGCTTTGGACAGGACGCGCATCCTGGCTCTCTCCCGGGCGTTGGCCGCGTTCCTCTGCCCATGCTTTCCCTCCTGCTGTGCCACACCCTTGGGTGCCTTTTTCCGGGACGCTGTCTTACGCTTCTTGCCCGGCGCGTCGTTTGCGCAAGTGCCCTCGCAGTTGGAGCTCTCTTCCGTGCTGTCGTTAGAGTCTTTACCGGAGGAGCCAAACTTCAGGATGCCGTCCAGGAGCTCGTCGTCGACATCGCTGAGAGACCCGGTGGACATGGTGAACTGTCTCCAAAAGGAGCGAGCTCAAAACATGGGAGCAGGAAGCTGAGGCTGGACAGGAATGAACAAAGTGAACACACACACACACACGCGCGCCTTGGAGATATGTTCATCAACTGCTAACTGTGCGTGAACAGAGCAGAGAGGAGCAGACTTTTTATCTCCGTGGTTGAGAGGGCGTTACCTCATGCTGGGAGGAGACATGGTGCTGATCTAACATGCTGGTCCCCGAAGGGTTCCAGGACCTCAAGGGACCCTGGATGGGTCCCTAGGAAAATACAGAATATATGGTTTGTTTTAACCGCAATTTAATTCCCCAATTAGTATTAATTCATTTGGGAAAAATGTGATGGGATGGATTAATTACATAATTGTCTTCTTTTTTTTTTTTTACATACCCTTGAATCTTTTCAACAGCCTAAACTTTACTCTGTGAACCACATGATTAATGACCTAAAACAGTTTATACAATTAGAAACACATTAGGCTCAATCTGTAATATTCACATATATCTTTTGAGATTGTAATATTTTAATCTTTGTCCAACCTTATTGACAACTGATGTGCTTACAAATATTACTGATATTAAAAACTTGAAAAACTCAAGAATCACTTTGGTTAACTTGATTTCAATGTATCATTTTAGATGTAATTGGCAAAAACCAAGTTTATTCGCATAACCTGTAAATAAATTTGAATATTTTGTTTTCTACAATCTGATATCTTTAAGGTTAAGTTGCTCTGCAAATCTAAAATTACAAATCTAAAATACTGTAGAAAATGTAGAATATTTTATTCTTAAATTAATCATAAATCAAAGCACTTAATTCTCACATATTAAGATTGTAGATTTCACATTAAAATTAAAATTCCAAAATATTTGGTATTAGTTAGTTTCACTTACAGGGCCCACGTCACTTTCAGCACATCTTACCAGTTAACAGGATAAAGTGCAAGGACAAGGGGGTGTCCCGTCTCAAATGGCAAACTGGCGCCTTGGTCCCCTCTGATGTAATGGATACCTGGCACCCACAATCCCCTGTTTGGCCTTCCACATCATTCCGCTCCATGCACTGGTCCACTCAGGGCCAAGTCCAAACAACTAAGTCTCTGGAGCTGCTTTAAGTGGAAAACATTGGTTTGCACCAGGAGAATACTGATGATAATCATTTGCATGTTGCTGACTTCCTTTTTTTTTTTTTACACATTTTAAATTGTGAGTGCTACTGAGAGACTGAAGCATGTGTTGTGTGCAGCTTTGCAGCACATTAGCATGAAGCTGCAAAGCTGCAGATGTGTGTGTGTGTGTGTGTGTGTTTGCCTGCACAGCTGAAGCGTGTGCAAGGATGAGAGGTGTGTCTCTTGAGAGCTGACCTTTAACCCCTTCGCTTCCGGTGTCACAGTGCATCCAAACAAGCACCAGCTCTACCTTTTAGCCACGAGAATTGACACAATACAGAAACACACTTAGTGTGGAGTTGCATTTTGGATCCAGTCGGAAATGAGTGACATCTTCAACAACAACAAAAAAGAGGATATTAGGCCTATAAATCTGAAAGAGAGGAACATGTTTTTGGAAAGAAGTTCACAGGACCGATATTACAAGGAAAAAAAGAGAGATGGCGCTGCACAGAGCAGACAGAAAGAGAGAAAGGAATAGATAGGTGAGGGGACAGAGGGAGAGGAAAGAGAGGAAGGAGGGGGCTTAATCTCCTGGGTGGGCTGGAAATCAAACCACTTTGTGGAAAAGTAATAATAGAGTCTGCTAGATTGATGATCACCTCTGAGATACATGGATCCACCAGAGGGTCAGGGAGAGGGAGATTAACTAAAATAGCTCACAAAACAAAGCATAGCCCTTTTCCTCCCCCCTGTGTGTCAATAAAACACTGACCCTGATCTAACACAATCATAACTAAAAGTTGGACTTGCAAAGGCTAATGGCTCCCCATGCGAATGGCAAAAGAATGTACAGCGAGGGTTTCAGGAAAACTTCTCAGTGACCGTTTTTCCCCCCACTCAGAGCCCCGGTCACACACACACACAGTGACATGAGGCAACAGGTGGAGAGGGGGGTTATGGTGAGAAAGATGGAGAGAGAGAAAAGAGGGGACCCTGGCAGTTATGGAGGGACTTGCTGCTAATGAGCCGGTTTGGGGTCAAAGGTCAGGCTGGTTGTGTGATGTCACCACGAAGGGACAGGTTCCAGATGTTGCTCCCAGGGCCACCGAGGGGGCCACCTGATGCCTCGGGTCATCATCATTTCTCTCTCTGTCACACACATGTGCCCGCTGTGATGACAAGACATTAGTGATCAAAGACCAACGGAAGTTAAAATGAATTTAAAGTCGGTAAAGTTATCCTTGGCGAATGTTTTGACTTTGCATACCTATTTCGCAATGACCAGAAGGGTGAGATTAAAATCGCGTTTATTTTTTCCTGCAGTGACATCCCGCACATTAGTGTTGTTCTGATCAACACTGTCGGTACCAACATTTTTTGAATTGGCGCTTTATCTGTTTGGGTTTATGACTTTAAATCCAACCATGACACAGGCAGTCAATCAGCTGGGAGCCGACGTTGTTCGCCATTGACAAGGCTCGTGAGGTCACAGCACGACCTGTCGCTGTGAGTTTTGACAGCCTGGTTATTTGCCGTCACCACAACTGAAGCCAGGAAAGAGATGGCTAAAGATAGACTTCCCTCCTTTCTGTAACGTATGACAAATATCACATTGTGTCCAGGAGCTGCTGATGACGACTCAACTAACATTAACGGAAAGTTATGTCTAGTGGGAATCAGTACTACTGGTAATGTTGGCAAGCTAGGTTAAAAACACTGGAAACGCCAAGAGGCCTGAAGCGAATATGTTTAACAACCTCTTAAACTATTCATTGTTTTTATTGTCATTGTGCCTTTTAAAAAAAGAAGGGATTGTGGGAAGAAATGTTAAAATGGGATAAAAAAAATGGAAACTGAAAACAAGGAAATCTGTAATTGTAGCTTAAAGCAGTGCTCTCTTATTCTTAACATTTTTACTTGGTTATGAAGATTAGGATACCTATCAAATATCATTTTCAACTGGATATTCTCACGGCCAGACCTCCCTTTCATAAACTGCTATTCTCATCTTCTTTCCTCGCCCATTTTTTCCAAACTTGAAAGAAAAGGGCAGCACATCACAGGGACAATGCAACACAGAGAGGAACATTTGAATAATGTGAGAGAAAGGAAGCATAATCTGAAGCTAAATATTGTTTTATTTATTGCCAAAACATTCCACTTGTATTTTTCTGTGACATGTAAAAATTGAAATGAAAACAAAAAGAAAGAAAGAAAGAAAGAAAGAAAGTAGTTGCTTGGTGGCTATAAAGAACAGAATGAGAAACTGTAATCTTGGAGTGAGGCTTGGGGTGAGAAAAACATCTTCCATCTATGTCTAAGCACTCCAGCTCCCTGTCCCTTATCACAGCCATACTCCCCCAACACACACACACATACACACACACACACATTCACACACGTATGCACAATTGGGTTTCCGCCTCAGTTCAAGTACCTCTAAAAAAAAGGAAGAAAAATCAAAGTAAAATAACTAAAAGAGAGGTTGCAGAAAGTGCAAAGATACAGCAGGGAGTGGAGAAAGCTGGGGGAAAAGGATGTGATGGACATACTAGGCAATAAGAGAGAATTATGAAGAGGTTTATGGGAGTGGAAATATCATATTATTTTTCAAAAAAGACTACAATCCTTTGATATTAAGTGACAGGAACATCCGGGGGGAGGCAAACAGTGATACTCCAGAAAGAGACTGATATTCTGACAGTGTCGGTTAATGACCTGGAAGTCTTGTCCTTGCGGCGTGAGGGAGTTGGAGTGTGTTTGTCTCTGGAATGTGTGCACACATTATTGGCATAAATGTGTGTATGTGTGGCAAATGCATTGGGTTTCACAATGTGTGTGAAGGGTAGATTTTGATCATGTGAACCAACTTGAAGAAATCGCGTGATACGTTGGAGAGTCATTTGCAATGTGCCCCTGCAGGGCTGATAAAATGTGTTTTTTTTTTCTGCTCACCGCATCCACCAATCAGATGACAGGAACAACAAGCCGTGTTGACCATAACAAGCCTGGGATGTTGTAATTGTGCCGTCAATAGCCATAGTAGCCTTCAACACTGTGCATGTGAAAAGAAGCGCATTGTTTTTGTGAAGATCTCAAAAAGGGTTACAAACAAAAAGCCGGCCGTCATAGGCAAGACGCAATGACCGCTTAAATGTGGATAATGGCACACACTTTCAGACGGACTTCCATTGAAGGCATTCACGGCGCATCGCTTATTTGTGTACAAAAAGTTGGTGGGAGTAGATGTGTGAAGAATAAATTAAAAGAAAAGACAATTGCTGAAGTGAAGTGGGCACATTTCAGACCAACAAGAATCCAACAAGCACTTTGTTTAAAGAATACTGACCATGGATGTACAGTTGAAAGAGAATTGGGCAGGGCCCCCTTCAGTACTATGAAAGGTGCTCAGTAGCGCATAAAGCCAGCAATTAGCCACATCTTCTGCATTCATGGGCCCATAGAGCAAGCACACTAGCGTTTCCTTTAACCCGCCCCCCAGCTGCTCAGTCTTCACTCACTCACAAGAGCAGTAGTTCATTATGTCAAGGGAAATAACTCTGGATTCAGTTATTAGTACATTTTACAACTTTAAGGACATAACTTTTAAATAACGACTATTCTTTTCTGATTTAGAGACATGTCTCTTTTAGTTTATAGGAATAAGCATTTTGGGGCCCAATTGCATCACGTGACGGACCCGGAAGTTGTAATTCCACGTTCTGGAAAATTGGCTTCAAAGCCCGGCGCTGTTCCCGGGGGCTTGATACTGACAAAGGTTTTTACATTCAGTCTTACAGCGTTCGAAAAAGCTTAGTTTGTGTTTTGTTTCAGGTATATAAATGTGGATGGAAGGACACAAAAAAAAAAAGAAAGATGCCCCCTGCAGTGTGTGTTCACTTTCTGTATACAACGTAAATGAAAAGATGCGACGAGTTCAAAATGTTTCATCTTCAGCAAAAACTGAACGTGTTTCTTCAGGCTTTATAAATCTGCGTCATAGATGTTCAGAGACAATGGGAGACTAGCTATTTCGCAGCTAACGCCTGTACAGTCAGCGCACTGGCTGTTAGCGGAAAATAAACATATTAACGGCATAGCAGACAGAGAAAAATTTGCTTCACTCCGTGTCCGAACACACGTTCAGTGTCTTCCTCTTCCTAAAGTCCCTTTAAAGCCAGTTGTTATAGAAAAAAGAAGACATGTTAAAGACAGACGGATGGAGGTCAGCAATAAATCTGTGGGAAAGAAGAAGAGAGAGAAGAGACAAGTCACACGGTGCAGACTGCAGGGAAACCTACAAAGATATTAACGTGGACTGACTTTGTGGCTTAAACGTCTAAAAGGCATTGCTGCTTTGATGGCTGGGCTCAGAATACACACACACAGACACACACCGTTACTTAAGTTGTATTGGCTTGAACTTGAATTGGCAGAGTGCCCAAAGTGGCCTGTCGGAAGTAAGTGAGACGTGATGCAGCTGCAGTTTGAGTGTGTTTGTGTGTGAGCATGTGTTCTGCTACAGTATGGCACTTTTTTAACCTCTGCTGCAGTCTAACTTGTGGCCTGGTGATCGGATGCACAGATAACGTGTGTGTGTGTGTGTGTGTGGCTTCACTTGTCAGTGCTGGGCATTAGGGCAGTGTAGGACAGTGCTGGGTTTCAGAGTCAAAGGTCTGGTCTCTGTCACTGTGAGTGAGGCTACAGTTTATAAACAGAGAGAGGGAGAGGGACACTGCTCAGTTTTCTATCTCACACAGTTGGACAGTTTGGATGTGTGTGTTTGTGTGTGTGTGTGTGTGTGGTTTGATCCTCCAACAGAACTTCCAGCGCCCTACTAAATCCTTCACAGCAGCCGTTTTGGCCCCCTACCCCCTCTTCTTCCTCTTCTTCACCCAGTGTTGACCCCCCGCCCCCCTCCCCTCTCCACTGTCCCCACTACTGACTCCACTCTCTGTTGTTGGATGTCTGGTCAACGCCGTCTAGCCAAAACAAATAAAGTCAAAACAGTTGAGCAAAAACAAGCTTTACAGCCAAGATGCAGCCACACACTCAATGCTGTTTAGATACTATATACTGTATTTCAAAGTGTAAATCTACAGGCCAGATTAATCTGTGTTGTATGGTTGTTTGGCTCTTAAAGGGGCAGCGTGTAGTATTTACGGGGATCTATTAGCAGAAATGGAAGATAATATTCATAACTATATTTTCATTCGTGTATAATCACCTTAGACTAAGAACTGTTGTGTTTTATTTACCTTAGAATGAGCCCTTCAGGGACCTGTGCACTTCCACGGAGTTGCAACGCCACTTGACAGTAGCTCCGAACAGACGAACCACACTTTGGCTCTAGAGAGGGCCTTCATCCTTTTTATGTCACCTTAAGGCCATCGTTTTGTCTCGACACACTTGTAAAGCTGCTGTAACACCAGGCGCCTCCTGAATTACAATAGTGTTGTGGTAAGGATGGCTTCTGGATGACGCAGGTATTAAAGGATTCATTCATCTTCACCTTTATCTACACAGGTTGGTCTAATTAGAGTTTTTGAATGGGCGTCTTGTGTACACAAGACAATAAAAGCGTAAGTACAATTAAAAAGATTAAAACCTATTAAGGAATGAAACAGTTCTTAGGGATATAGTATATATATATAGTATATATAGTATAATAAACACCAAGAATCGGCATAATTTCAGTCCATCTTTAAACAATAACAATGCTATTTTGTCCTGTAAAATCCGGTTTGTTTTGTGAAGATCCTGCATTGTGCCTGTGACTTTGCTTCATTTGACATGTGTGAAATCACACTTCATGAAATTAAAACTAAGATTTCAGGTTTAAATGTTTTAACTATGGTTTAAAAAAATGATGAAGATGAAGTTTAAAACGGAGATTTGAATAAGAGCTGCCTCATACTTACGATGTGTGGTGCAGCCTAATGTTCGCGATGCAATGTCGCACGATTGTTCACGCCTTACAGAAATTCAACGCTACTTTTAGAGATTGCATTTAAGATTAGAATTAGGAATGTGCTGATTAATCAGATACAAGTGTTTGAGTAAAGTATATCCAAAGTACAGTTTATCCAAGACAGAATGATTTCATATCTCTACATCTCTGTAAGTGAAGGAATATATAATGTCAGGATTAGCATTACACACACCTAATTAGCGGTGTAATGCTGGACCGTCGCTGATATTATTCACACCTGATTACTCAGTCTGTTGTTAACATGGGGGGCGATGATGGAGAGGGATGATAAACAGTGCTGCGCTCTTATTGGCTGGATCAGGTTTTCTGCTTTGATCCTCTTCCTCCTCATTACTCAGGAGGGGGAACGACAGGTGTGTGTGTGTGTGTGTGTGCGCGTGTGCGTGTGCGTGCGCGTGTTTGGTAACACATTAAATAAGGTGCACAAACTCCTGCGTAGTTAACAAGGAGGAAAAAAATCGTGGAGTATTCTGCATTATATTTATTGTCAACATTTTTACTCCTTTTATTTTATTTTGAAAAGTTAACTTGCAGATGAAATGATCTCACCACATCATATCACCTCTGTCTCGGCGGTCAAGTGAGCTCATAGCTTCACACTCACAAACATACCACTGATACAGACACACACGCACACACACACACGTTTATTATCTATAACTTTCTATGGCATTCAGCGTTAATTACTGTAGCTCAGGGGTGCAGAGGGAGACAGAGTATTATCAGACCCCAGGAAGAGAGATAGGAGCAGTCCCTAAAGACACCATTGTGAGTATAGCGTGTGTGTCTGTGTCTGTGTGTGTGTGTGTGTGTGTGTGTGTGTATGTTTGCATTCATGTATTTCCTTGCATGTGTCTCTGTGGAGGGGAGGTGTTAGCCTACCCTTGTCTACATGAACAAACTCCAGGCTTAAATAAGATACACCCACATAACCTGCTGATATCTCTGGAATAAACCATGCAGAAATGCTGATAGCCGGGGACGTGTTGACTGCCCCAAATGCAGGAAAACCTCTGCCTTCCTAAGCGAAGACATTACGCATACCGCCCTCCTCCTCTGGCTGCTTCCCCTCCAGCCTACAATCTCCCTCCATGTCCCACAGGGAACCGTCGTCCCTACCAGGCCCAGCATCGAGGCTAATCCGCCAATACTCCCCTCCTAGAGGAGTGGGCCTGACGTTCAGGGAGGGAACTTGTACAAACATTTGACTTACGTGCACAATCTCTTACACACACCCTCACACACTGTACACCCACAGAAAGCCATGCGTAGAATATACAACAACAAATTCTCCTACACTTGTGTAATATAAACATGAAAAGCCATTGGTTTTATTTATTACAGAAAAGTAAAAACTGGAGAGAAGAAAAACTAAAAGAACGACAAAGAATGGAATGTGAAAATTATGAAATGGAGCGAACGTGTTTTGCTATTTAGGATTTGTTATTTCATTCACTGGTGGTGTGTGTGTGTGTGTGTGTGTGTGTGTGTGTGTGTGTGTGGAAGGTTAAGGTAGCTGACCTTAGCAACACCTTCTCACATCTCATTTCAACCTAATCTGTGTTTGCGCGAGTGTGTGGATCAGTTTTCCCATGAGACGCACACATAATGCTACCGGAGGCTAACAGGAGATGACTAAGAGGTGAGAAGTGAGTTGTGATTAAAAAAAAAAAAAAAAAAAAAAAAAAGCCCCTGACACACACACAGACATCTGACATCAAATCTCAAGAGACTCTTAAGATCCTCTGAACCCCAAGTCCCAAGACAGGAAGCAGACAAGTGTGTGTGTGTGTGTGTGTGTGTGTGTGTATCAGCTCATTAGTGTGTGCACGTGTTTGTTTGTGTGTGAATCTGACCCGAGCTCCGGTGCAGCTAAAAGACAGGTCCACTTAGTGGCAGAGGACAGACACAACAGCACCTCTTACCGTTGCGGCGTAATCACAGACAGATGTCTGCTGACCTCTCCGCTAAATGTCGGCCGTAGCATTTAATTATTAGCTAGTCGTGCGAAATGCAGAGTGCGAATGGTCTTCCATATTTCTCTGATGACACCACAATGCAATGATGACATGTTGCATTTTGTGTACAGTTTGTGACTTCGGGTCAGAACGCAGCAAACCCAACCACACATGTCAGACTCAGTAGATTTCTGACGGCAGCATTATGCTCAGAAGTAACAATGAGCCTCATTCATAAATGCTTTTCCTATGATGGTTTAAAAAAAAAAATATCTCTGTTAAAATTATTAATCAAAAAGAGATAAGGAAACTCTATATTCCGAATTTAAAAAACCCAGAACTAGAAACAGAAGTTAACGCAAAGCTAACTATAATATGATACAGTATATAGTAGACTTTCAAATTAATTTCACTTTCCAAATTAGGAGTGGGACTCAAAAAAATTATATCATAATCTATTTAATGGCAATCGTGATCCATGATCTAAATTGCAATCTTTTTTCCCAATTTTTAAATGCTTTGCAAACTATATCCAGACTTGAAATAGCTTATGAATTTTTACATTTTTACCACTGAAAAACACGCATTAAAGATACTTCAAAGGTTTTTAAATGCTGATAAACACTGGAGTTTAATTGTAAACGTTGGCATCTCATCCACCATGCCACTAGCTATAACTCACATTGTATTATTTACAATCACCGACGGGTGAGCCACGTGAAGCCATTTGTCCAATCAGCATAGCCATCTAGGTGGCCACGTCACTCGCTTGTTCATGTGTGCAGATCCGCTAGTAAATGAGGTTATGTGAAGTTTGGAAACAGAAGTAAGAGGAAAATAAATACCGCAATCTCTACGATTCGCCTGAGAAGTAGATCGTGCACATCGCTAGGATCGATCACGACCTGTAATAGTCAGATCGCCCAATGACTCTGCCATAATGGATACAAAACTAGCTCATTTGCCAACAAATGTAATGTTCTTTTACTCATTTAGGGTCAACGCATTTTGATTGTTAAGATAATACGGACACCAAATACTTTGTCTCCATCTGGTGGTTAAAAAAGCGGCACTGACCAAGGTTTTATTGTTAGAATCGGAAGGAAGGACGACCCTTCACCTCCAGGTTAAACTGATCTGGCGATTCTGGCGAGAATCCGTATTCCCCAACCCATACGCTCACAATTCTGTCGTCCATCGCGCACAAATCTAATTCTGCTCTTTTGTAAATCTGCGCCTGTGTACTCTCAAACTAGTTTTGTACTCTCGCTTCTTTTGACAAAATCTTTTGTCATAAATATACTTCCACAGTTTTTTCACTTTCCCTTATTCTTTCTTTCTATGTATATAACTCTCTTTTCTTCTTGTTTTGTTTTCATAAGGAGGTTGTTGAGTTGTTACTACGAGGTACGACAACAGTTATTGTGTGTTAGTGTGCACTGGCTTCTGGTAAAAATCCGGGATAGAGTTTAAAATCCTTCTACTCGCCTACAAAGCCGTTAATGGTCAGGCACCATCTTACCTTAAAGAGCTCATAGTACCTTATAACCCAACTAGAGCACTGCGCTCCAAGAATGCAGGGTTACTTGTGGTGCCGAGAGTCTCCAAAAGTAAGTACAAAAGTACATGTTTGGAGGCACCGGGAAGCTTTTTTTTTTTTCATCTTTTTCCTATATCTTCATTTTTGTCAAATAGATCTATGTTGTCATTTTACTGTGTTGTTTATTCTATACACACGACTTCTGCCTGTCCGTCCTGGGAGAGGGATCCGTCCTCAGTTGCTCCCCCTGAGGTCTAAGGACAGAGGGTCTCGTATGCTGTGCAGTCTGTAAAGCCCTCTGAGACAAATGTGTAATTTGTGATATTGGGCTGTATAAATAAAGTTTGATGAATTGATTGAGTTATGCCGTCAATTAATCTCATACTGAAAAGAAGTACTGTTGCTTCTGAAATACACACACACACACACACACACACGCGCGTGTATATATGAATCTTTTTTTCTTGCTCATCCTCTCACTCGCTTAATACGAGCACAGTTACACAAAAGCTCTTTGTCAATGTGGTGTGTCAGCTGTTGTCCAGCTGTTTTTGATTTGTATTTACTTTTTGGCTTATTTATTTGACAGCAGCAGTCTGCATCTTAAGAGGTGAGAAGTGTGTGTTTGTGTGTTTGTGTGCGCTTGTGTTTCTCTAAGTGTTAACTATTTGCAGGCATATGAGTTAATTGTTTGCTTTAAAACTCAACTTCATCTACTTTGTTAATAAGTAAAAAATGATTATGTTGTTAATCGTTATAATTGTTATGTTTTTCGCTTCGGTTTGTCTGTCAGCAGGGTTAGTTACTCTCCTCTCGATGATTTCAACGCAGATTTGTAGTTCTCGATGTATCATTATCGCCATAGACCTTTGACCCCTCCTGGGCCTTCGGCAAGGGTCACCTGTACCCTTTGACCCCCCTGACTGCATTTAATGTAGGTTATTTCTTCTTCCAATATTGGCAAAAAAGTAAATGCTCAACACTCTTGTGTTATCAAAACCTTTCAAAAACTGTACATTAAATTGTAAGGGCCTGGTCACATTAGCATTTGTAACGGTAACATTTCATACCAAAATCAGTTAATTTAAATGTAAAAATAAAGGTATATCTGGAGGCATCTGGACTTTTCCAGGACTGATGATGCCTCACTCTGTTTTTCGTGCTTTTTCACTGCACTCTTTCTTCTTGGTTTGGGGGAAAACACACAGAGCAGATCCATCAGCGAAATGGTGGTCCTTATCCATCTCTTTCCCCCTGGATGTTAATTAAAGATAATAAACCTCGCAGATCATTTCTCTGCAGCTTCAAACTCACCGTCACCTCTGCTCCTCTCGCACCCAAACTCACATGGCCAGATGGGGTGAGCACGCACACACGCACGCGCGCACACACGCACACACACACACACACACACACGCCTAAACACATGGTTGTTGGCTTTCCCTGAGGCAGCAGGTGTGTGTTAACTAAAATGCTGTGGATAGTCGCATAGGCAACACTGAAATGCATGTTTAAATAAGAGATGAATGGTAAAAAAATAAAAATAGTGTAAAGAGCTTTTAAATACACATACCGCTACATCTTTCAAACTCGCGCATGAACGCACACACACAGATACATTTCTTTGTATGTCTAAGTTTAAACCCCTCGTTTATCTTCACTCCACGCCTTAAACACAGGTGTTTGGAGAGCTAACAGATGAGAGTCTGATGCCAGATATCATGATATCACTACCACATTCGAGTCATCTCTTTCCCTCTCACACACAATTGTTTCCCACAGAAAAAAAATTCCCCTCCACTTCACTTATCCCAAACACCCAGACAGTTTCTTTTTCCCCCACTCACCAGCTCAGTCAATACGCAGATATTTATTTAGTTCAGAGACAGAAAGTCTCATGAGCAGACTGGCCCTAAGATTTTTATTGAGCAAGAAGATAAAACGGCGAGTTCTGCTCTGTGTCCATTAGGGCTAAAATCGCCAGAAGATCGTCTGATGAAATGGAATAAACTGTTGTGGTTATCTTCCCTGGCTGCTGCAGTGGAGGAGAGCCAGAGAGAAGGGGAAGGGACGACTTACGCACGCTCACAAAACTACACATTACTATACACACACACACACACACACACACATACACACACACATCTACTCCTCCTTGGTATTGCCCAGGTCTGTATTTATCCCTAACCATAACAGAGCAGGCAGATAATGGCTGATGGGACTGTCGTAAAAATAACCTGGCACACGTCTGTTTGGGTTAACCTCGGCTCCTCACTCCTTCTTTCTCCTTCTCTATCCCTCCATCATGTTTTATTGCTCTTTCTTTTTCTACCATTCGTTTGCTATCTATCTATCTATCTATCTATCTATCTATCTATCTATCTATCTATCTATCTATCTATCTATCTATCTATCTATCTATCTATCTATCTATCTATCTATCTATCTATCTATCTGTCTGTCTGTCTGTCTGTCTGTCTGTCTGTCTTTCTGTCTCCCTGTCTCTCTGTCTATAAAACACACTTTAAGTACACCAACATTTCCATGAAAAACACATTCTCTTCTTGCTCTATTACTAATATGTTGCATATTTATTTTGGAAGAGTCTTATCAACAGAAAAAGTGGCAGGGGCTGCTTATTTTCCTTCAAAACTAGCCTCTTTGTTTGCGTAAGATATAAAATACTTGTCCAAATATGTTAACTGCATCTGAGGGGAAAAACAAGAGAGAGAGAGAGAGAGAGAGCGAGAGAGAGAGAGAGGGAGAGAGAGAGAGAGAGAGAGAGAGAGAGAGAGAGAGAGAACAAAGAAACAGCATGAATCATCACCACAACCTCCCTTGTGGGGGGTTTGAACTGCACCCACACACATAGACACAAACATTGAGTATAAAATGTTGATAAGTGATTTATTCTAGAATTGATAGTAAGCTCACCTGTTTCCAGTGGAGTTCCCTGGTAACACGAGTCATTGAATTGATTCTTAACATTATTGGAACAATGTCAGATGTTACAGGAAGTGATTTCTGTTCTTCACACGCAATGACTGACCTTATTTGCCACCAGGGGGCTGCGGAAAAACAAGCTGTAAACACAACATTGCCCAAACAGTTGCCCTTTTACACATCCAGCAGTTATTATGAATCCCAATGCTTTTCTTGCCAAGTTCTATGCCCTGCGCAATGGGCTATCCTGACCCTAACCACTCAAGGTCAATGCTCACCTAAACCAATTATCACTGCCTCAGCCAGCTTGCCAAGAGATGCAATGTGATTCATAATTGCACAGCAGATCTACGTGGCAGCATTAGCATTCATTTGAATGAATGTTTCTGGTCATCGTTCAATATTCACTCTCTTTTAGATCTGTTTTGGTCTCCGCCAACTCCTGAGGGACATATCTAACTCTGTAGCTGCTAAATGCTCCACCATGTCCACCAGCTAGTCGCTAACTTTGTCTGCGTGCTGCTTGGTGGTGGAAAGGTAGAGGAAACCAAAGTAGTGAACCAAAAGAGAAAAGTTGGAAGACCTAATAAGAAGAACAATGAGTTAAAAGACACTTAAGCATTGCTCTGTAGAACTGCAGAGGTGATCATTTTATGAATGTTAGATGTCCGAGTGAACCATTTTACAAATATTCAGAAAAACCTCCAGGCTACCAAACTAAAAAGTAGTCAAACAAAGTTACCAACAAGCTGGTAAATAGCAGCAGTAGCAGCTATGGAGATACATACTTCCCTTTAGAAGTTGTTGGAAGTCTGCTTTTAGCTATCTATCTAAAGTCTTTATATATATATATTTTTAATTTAGCCTCTTTTATCTCATTGTTTTGGTTTTAAACCCTGAAAATCTAGAGTATTTTTCATTGTCACCACTCTCATCGTTTCCAGTTAAAAAGCTCTGATAAATCTGCTGAAAGTTGCTGATTGATCATCCCACAAGCTAAAGATCCAGATATTTTTCTCAGGAGTTGGTGACCAAAACAAAGCTATTATTGGACTTTCCATCCATTCGTCAGGTAGTCTAAAAAAAACTCCAAATGAGGTTCTGCTCAGTGTTTGTAAAATACATCATTTCAATTAGCAATTAGTATGCTAACACAATATCCATAACAACTTCATAAGCTGGGGTATGAAATATGTACCTGTCAGCTGGTTTTGATGTTTATGTGCCCCCTACTGGCCATAATTTCATGCAGCAAAACTAATTTTAGGAGAAATCCCATGTCAGTATCATACCCAAATCAACTTTAATATGTCAAGACCCAATGCTGGAGTTCCTGATTTGTTTGGATGAACATTCCCACATTTAAAACCTTTATTTCATCCAGGATGCTCCTTTTGAATGAGTCATGTTCAATAAAACCCGAAACAATTATGTTGAAAACCAACAACAAAACAGTTGATAACTTCAGTAAACTCTCTGAACTCCAGAGGAGGACATTGTGAGCCTGTAAAATGCTGATCCCCGTGTGGGACGAGAATGGGAGGCCAACATTTTATATCCCTGTGGAGGATGAGGATACAATATATCTGACACAGCTTTATTGGCTTACTCTTTAATGACTTCCTGCGCAGAGTGAGGCTGAAGAGACAGAGGGAGTCTAACTTGCCGAGAATTTTATTTATTTATTTTTTTTACTCTTTTTGTTTTTAGACTTTCTTTGAACTACTTTGGCTCTTTCCCTCGTTACCTTTGTCTCTGCTCCTCACACCGATGGCTGATTCCCACTCGCTTCTATCTATCTGCCACTTCTATCGTTATTTGGAGAGACAGTAAAGTAAATGCCTCTTCAACATGATAAGTATATGACCTTGTCCATGTTTTCCTTAGTGTACATCTCTCTCTCTCTCTTTCTGGATGGCTAAAATGGGGTTACTAATGAGCACATGTTCTGATGATGAAGCCTTTTTCCAAGAATCTTTTCTCCCAAACGCCCGTGGCCTTTGGATGACTCCCCAAGGAGACCATTAATTTAGATATCAGTATGTGTGTGTCTGTGTGTGTGTGTGTGTGTGTGCGTGTGCGTGTACATGGGCATGCGTTTGTGTGTTGCTCGCATATGAGTGGGAGACTTTTCTTGCTTTGTTTTATCACACGCAGACACAAATATGAGCATGAGCAGATCAATTAGAACGTGTGTGCATGTCGGCAAACATGCAACAACGTCGCACACCGTACAAAACGACTCTCCCAAACTAATAGCCGCTAAAACACAACACCCCCTTATCACATATCCCTCCTTCCTATCATCATTCTACACCTTCACCCCGACTTGCTCCCCAAAAGCCACCCCAAAACATCCTTCTATGTCAACACCTCCCACCCCCCAATTCCACCCAAATTCAGACCGTTAGCAGCACAAAGTTTGGGAGACTCTTTACACACACACATGGAGATACAGCGAAAGAGATAGTCTTGGCACTCACCCTCTCCTCCTAACATACATTGTATACATTAAGACACACAGTGACTATGATGCATTTCACTCCTGATTGCTAACACACACACACTTTATCTCAAAAGGCAGCCAGGTGTGTCATTGAGCCCCCACCGAGCAAACACATGTGTGGTTTTCCTCTGCGATTGTTGGGTGCCGTTCGGACTCCTCCGCGCTCTTACAGCAGTTTGTTTTCGCATTGCTCTGTTTTCTAGTGAGAGAGGAAGAATCCACTCCACAAGGCTTACAGCAACTCCTTCTCTATCCAAACACTGCCTGTCTCTCTGTCTGAGGTGCTGACAAAATGGCCTGCGGGCCCCTGCTCTGTAGCAGAGATGTATTGTTTGTGCATGTGTGTCAGTAGGAGACAGTTTTGCCATCAGGATTTTCCATGTAATTTCAAAAGCGCTGGGTGTATGCAACTTTTCATAGACGAGCTAATCCAGTTTTTTTTTCCTTTTTTTTTTCAAAAAAAGATTAAAATGGCATTTATTTTAGAAGATTTCCTCATCATGTGAATTATGAATGTCCATCCTGGGGGAGTCATCCCTCCTCTAGTGATCTTTTTTCGTCTTTTTTCTGAAGGGGAATACAATTTGTAAAGCTCTCTGAGACCATCAGAACTAAACTGTTATTTTCTGTTATCAGACATTATAATTTATTTTTACAAATAACACCTGAAATGATGAAGGCGCTTGCAAATGATAAGGTAGTACAACATGTAAACCACACTATGCTGTTTCATTTTCATCTCTTTACTTAATATTTCATCAACCAAAACACTGACAACAAAGAAGATCTTGGGTAGATAATAATGAGAATAAATATGAAACAAAATCTAAATCATACCCTAAACTAAAAATAAATTAGGTTTGGAAGTGAAATCAAAGACTATTAAGCTTGTTTACAATATATTTTGTCAATGCTATGATCTATAGAGGGAACCATGAAGTGCATCTTTGGATGGATGAGAAACACAACTTATTGAAGCAAATCCCATATTCCCCAAAGGAACCAGCTATGTTTTCACTCTGTTGAGTTTTTTTGTTTTGAAGTTGGGAAAGATCCATGTATTGATTTTTTTTTTTTGTGGTGGGGTTTGTGTATCTAACCATCTAAATCATCATAACGAAGCTTCAGCTCAAGTGAAAACATGCATGATCCCGTTTTTCATGTTGCAAGTTAAAGAGGCATATAGGCGGAAATGCCATAAAAACTTCAGACCTAATAGATAAAAAAATAATAATAATAATGAAAAACTACCTTAAAACATACAGAAATAAATATATCTGTAAGAGATTGTGATTCAATCCTGACTCAGTTCCAATTATTTCTGAAAAGAGCAGGTGCTTTCTCTGCAGACTGGAGTCACACCAGATAATGCTCATGGCAGTGTCATCATTTCACAAAACTAGTCTAAACATGGCTTAGCAGGGAATTCCATAACATTTATGCAGGTGCTGTTAATGTTAACCCAGTAAATCCGGCATGATGAGCATTTGAGTGATTGTCTCTCTGAGCTCAGCCTCACCTCTGGAGGTGTGACGGGAGGATGACAGCGTTTCGCTCATTCCGCTTATTTGGAGAAAATCCTTTTTGTTTCATTGGATCTCAACCTTTTTTTGTTTGTTATTTGTTTTATTTACCTTGATTGGCTCTGTTGTATATGTTAAGACTCCTCAACATTAGAGATGAGTGAGTAGATAGAGAGTGTGCGGAGTCACATTTATATCAGCGGTCATCAACCTTTTTCCCCCACGGGCCGGTTTCATGCAAGACAATTTTTCTACGGGCGGGGGGGGGGGGGGGGCAGGCATAACCAAACAAACACACAATAAAGTGCAAAACATATCATTTAATTATTACATATATAATGTAAATGTAATTATTCCATTTTATATTATGCACTTTATTTATATTATTATAACATTGCAATATACAGTATATAATATATAATATAATACATAAAAGTGTTTACAATAAATATAATATAAATACCAACACAAAAAAAATACGTTGATTCTTTCTGTGCGGTCCGGTACCAAATGATCCACGTCCCGGTACTGGTCTGCGGCCCGGTGGTTTGGGACCCCTGCTTTATATGATCTGTGTCTGAGGAAAGGGTTGCATGAGTCATGTGATTGCAAATGAAATCCTGGGTAAATCAAAAATATTTTTATCCGAAGATCATGTGTATTATATAAAAAAAAAAAATAAAAAAAAAATAAAAAGGCTATTGTTCTTAGGGAAAAGATGCTGATTTATGTTTGTTTTCCGGAAAAACAACGTGCGTTATTTAAGGCAACTAAGTCCCATGTTAAATACTATGAATTTAATATATCAGCCTTAAAAGATGTGTAAACTGACTGAGTGGGTTTACTTCCCTGTTTTGATGATCCCTTCTGCATCTCAATCTAGGATTTTAGGATGACGCATGCATAAACAAACCTGCTTACATGCATTTCTGTAATGCGACTGTATGCATGTGGGTGAGCAAGTATGCGCATGAATGTTGGCTGTGCCCCTGATGCCTGGCTGACTGGTCCCAGTAAGAATTGGAGCTGATATAAACAGGCTTGGTCGTTCCCACGTCTCTGTTTACACTGGAAGACCCCAGAGCAGCACTACCAGAGAACTGGATTCCCTCCGCACGGCAAACTCACACACTATCCATCTCTGTCTCACATAGAAACACTCACTCCTAAGTACACACATGTAGAATGTAGGCATGCAGATATGTGCATTAGCAGAAATACAGCCATGCTAATTTTAAGTGCGTAGTCACTGTCTTATCTCCTTCCCCTTACTTTTACTGCCTCTTCCTCTTGCTTTTGTCGCGTTGTCGCTGCATCATTTCCCCATCGTTTTCAACGCCTGCTGAAGAAACTCAAACTGGAAAAGATTTAGCAATGTGACACGAAGTTCCCACAAAGCCATCAAACCCGTACTGAACTCAGTTTTACAACACTAGCGCAAAGACTCTCAAAAGCTTTAACTTTGCTCTCTAAGTCCTTTTGAAATGGGCCTGTGATGTACGCCCAACATAAACAGAACACCGGGGTCCTGACAAACACGCCCAGTTTACAGGGAACAGTGAGGTCATCCCCAGCAGAAGATCTCTGCAAAGACGCATCTGCTTACATGTACTGCGCAATCTTTTAAAAGATATGCCATCGTGTTTTTGGAAAGCTGTAGACACCAAGAGACTTTGTTTTAGTACGTTTCTAAAAGTTGCTCTTACTTTCTTACGGCGTTTAGAGAAAATGATGTGACCTTGTCGGCTCTTTGTCATAAGAATACCAAACTGTCCAGATCATCCTGAAGTTCAGAAGAAAACACACCTCTTGGGGCCTGGGGATGTATGGATATGCAACCTCCATTCACCCTTGATAGGTTAATAATATTGTTCTACCCAAAAGCAAACATTTTAGGTTATTAATTGTTTCTGTGTCGTGTTTGATAAGTATAAATGTAAGGGTAAAACGTTTAAGTTAGCCAATAGCTGATCAATCACAAGTCAGATCAACAATTGTTAGTCACATATAATATAAATGTGCACGCACATACAGAAATATATTTCCCAGAAGCATAAAAAAAAAGATGAATCTCTCACTTTCCCTCAGTCACTCTCCCATTGACAAACACAGACGCACGCACGCACACACACACACACACACTCGCACACAGTGATGGACAGTCTATTTATTCTTAGACATATCTGCATCTATTAAGCCGTAAGTGCTCACATCTGTGTGTTTACGTGCTGCATCGTATGACCTAATGAGAATAAGAGCATTGTTCCCCTGGGAAGAGACTGCCCCAGTGCTGTGCAGCCCAACAAACTGTAAACATACTCCTGCGCCCTGCGTCAGCTGCCTCACAACACACACAAATACACGCACACCATCAATGCTTGTGGTCTGACTTTCCTAACCTGCTCTAAATCTAAACTTTTATAGTAAACATCTTGGGACATCTGAACAAGGCTCTTGTGCAAAATGGATGTGAATTACAAGGCTATATTTCACCAGGAGAAGCCCAGGAGGATTAAATGAAAAGGAAAAGAGACAAGTTGGTAACCAGGGAGGACGAACAATAATAACAAGGCTGAATCATAAAGAAGTTATTTTTCTGTTTTGTTTGGGCGCGGGCCAGAAGGGAAAAGTGTTTGCAGTGGTTGGAGCAGAAGAGCAGAGTTACTGGACACAATGCGCAAATGTGCATAAGCAAGCAATAAGTCATGGATATTAACACAACACAAACAAATACATATAAGTGTGGACACATACACGCCGAGACACTCACATTTAAATCTGTGTTTGGTTTAAGCAACTTTATTTCATGAAGATTATATGTAATTCTTACCAGTGTGTATTTGTCATGACCAGTCTGCCTAAAGGTCACAGTCACTGCAGCATGTGACAGTGCGCAGATACCTCAGGACAGCATCCATTCACTAAATTCATTCATGAGCCACGGGAGCGGCTGTGAACTCTCTCATTGATAACACAAACATTCCCAACTGCCTCCAAACTTTACTCCTTCTCGTCTTTTGAAGCCTGTCCAGAATTCCCTGAGGAGTATTTACTGACCAGATGTGCTCATTTTCCTTGGAGATGTTCTAATCCACACAGCTTAAACGTCAATAGACCATAAACAATGAAAAGAAGTTACACATTGTTATCTGGAAATGGTGTTAACATAAGCCTGTTAAGTGTAATATTGGCAGACGTAGATGATCACAAAGCAAATTTGTGGACACAGAATTTGGCTACAGTAGTCAATGAGCGTTTTAACCCTTACTTGGACTTGCAAATTATAACTTTTAATGACTCAAAGTTCATTCATAAAAATGTTTACCAATAACATTAAGTTATATGCTAATTCTGTAGGACATAGTGTAGAAAAACTGAGCTGTTCACACATCAAATGTTGTCAAAATGATGTAACTTTTCTTTCCTAAGAAGACACACCTCATTGTCCACATGGCGGTGCAAGATACTAACTTTAAATGTAGTAGTTGCTGTTCAAGTACAATGTGTAGAAATCCTGCTCTTGATCTCTTTGACAATTTAGGGTTATTTTTTCTTTGACATTCAATTCGACTCTCTTATTAAAGCATTCCCACAGGCTTTAATGCAGTTAATTGAATCTCATCTGGAGAAAAAAAAAAGTTCCGTTTGATATTGAAAAATGTCGCCTAATAGCAAGCAAATCCGCTTCACTTTTCAAAATAAAATTGCTGCGGGAGTAATTTTTTTGCGTAAAATCCATCTGTACCTGCATCTTACTTTAAACTTTTCCATTCTATCCATTTTTTTTCTAAATTGATAACTCTTGTAGCTTTTCAGGTTCAACCTACGACAACTTTGCAATTTTCGGGGTGATGATAACAAAGACTGCAGTCTGTATAGAAGCTGCTAAAGGCTGGACCATCTATTCCTAATGTTGCACCAAATATGGATCTCCTACTCAACTCTGCTGAATTGCTTAAAAATAAGAAATGCCTACATTTGTTTGACTGGTATAGCTTCATTTCCCCCCGACAAAGCTTTGATTCTTAATAATTTTACTATATGTGTGTACCTCTGTCTTTTCTAAATTTACTGTTTTCATTGTTTGACTTTTAAATAGATTTATGTCTGTTTAATTACTATTAATATTATTCTTTTTTTAATCACCTGTGATTTAAGTGATAGGCCTACCTTAATCTGTCAATGCTGAGCCCCATCTGTAGTCTATGTTTGAACAGTTGTACTGTCCCTGTTTTGCAATTTATATAAAATATGTGTATGCAGCTATCCGTCTTGTAGTGTAAAACTCGTTGGTATTTAAAGTTACTATAAATCAATTATAAATGTTTGTTTTATGGTTGTATTTTGAAGGTTGTAACCGGAAGTGGTAGATATTTCGAAGTTCACTCGGTCACTAGATTTTATTTTGAAAGCTGAAACAGGAAAGTGGTTTGCTCGCAGGTCAGCACTCCGCGGAGGAAGGGGTCTGTCCACAAATTTCACCGTTGACTGGACTGTTTATGTCTCGGGGTTACAGCACTGAGCTAGCTGGAGAGGTAGCTAAATAATTAAAGCATACATTTCAGATGCACACATTAATATCTGGGAACAGTGGAACGACCTCGTCCTCAGTGAAACGTTATGCAGCTAGCCTGCTAGCTAGCCTAGCTACCAACTTTTCATTCATTACTGCCTGTGCACTTTCTTTGTTGCTAGCTAACGGATAGCTCTATCACAACACTAGCTGGGCAGTACTGTGCTGCCGTTACTTTTTGTTTTTAATGGTCTATTTCAGTGGAATGCTAACCCCAACAACACGTTAGTTAATACAGTAATGCAATTTTAGTTTGTGACTTATAGTTGACAGTCGGTTTGTTGGGCTTGCAAGAATAGCTAGCTTAGCATCAGTTCCCTAAACAAGCTTATCAGTTGCGTTACTATGCAATACAACACTCGGGTGAGCGATACATCAGCTGTAACGCCAATAAACCTCACATTTTAGATACAACTTCGACGAGCTATGCCTTACGCGTTCACACATAGAAGTGCTGTGTGAATCGTATCTCGCGTTTATCCTCCCAATATATCATTTTTCTGTATCTTGCTTGGTAACGTTAATTTAGCAACAACAGAGAGTAGCTGACGTATCAGGCGTTACCACTAGCGGGCAAGCTAACGTCAATACATTGCCAAAATAGCGTACATTAAAAAAAGTGTAATTTCCCGAAATGTTTAAAACGACTCTCCTAATGTCTTGCAGATGCCTGTTTGATTCCAGTTTTTAGTCACTCTTCTATATCTCAAGTAGGAGGGAACCACATAGCTGGAGAATCAGATGTTTCGGTGCTGCAACTAAGGTGACAAGTTAGGCCCCTTCATAACGTTTTTATTCAGATGTAAGAACAGTGTTTACACATGTGCAAGTTGATTGAACTGTATGTGCAAGCTATAACATTTGCTAATGTGACTCGTGAAAACAATCAAAACAAATGCATTTTGGGAAATAATAAGGGTATGGGACATTACTTAGTTTATATGCATTAGTGTGACTCATGTTTAATCAAAAATAAAAAAAAGATTATTTGTCATAAACTGACATTTATCCTTTCTGACTCTCAAAATACTAATACACCCTTGTGCTTTCTTTCCTTCCAGTTTGTCTTGTCTCCCTGTCCGTTAGTGAAATGGTGGTGATGGTGGCCTAGGTGATAAATGTGTGAGGAGAAAGCCCCTGTGGTCCTCTTGCTGCACCGCACACTTCCTCATGGATTCCAGCAATGATGAGGCACTTGATATCATTATCACCAATGTGGTGGCAACCTTTAGGGTTAGGTGCCACCTCAACCTGCGCACAATTGCCTTAGAGGGAAACAATGTCATCTATAAACCGGAAGTAGGGGTAAGAAAGTCAATTCATGTAAAAGAGGAAAAGTGATTCTGCTTTTAGAGATAAAAAAAAAAAAAACAGCTTACCTTTATTTTCATTACGTACAGCTTTACTGCATTTATGACATGGGTCACGTTGGCATGGCTCAAATTTTGACCACGTTTTATTTTTCAGAAAGTCCTGATGAAGCTTCGTAAACCCAAGATAACAGCCTCAATCTGGTCTTCAGGGAAAATCATCTGCACTGGAGCAACAAGGTAGACACTGTGCACAGGAAACACTCACACAAACCATGAACTCACTAGAAGTCAGTAAATAAAATCTGTAACTGCACATAACAAATGGGGTTGCTGTTGGCAATGGCCCATTTATTTTCTCTGTTGAGGGAAATGTTGGCTGCGGATTTCTTGCCTCCTTACTGTTGGTGCAGTAATGTTGGCTTCTGGTGCCCTGAACTGCTTTTAAATTGCCAGTTTCTGTGTGTGTATGTGTTACATCTCTTGTGCATGCCAAACCATATACAGTATGTATACCACTGTTATTCTGGCTCTCACTCTTTGCTCTCCTCTTTTGTTTAGTGAGGATGACGCAAAGGTGGGTGCTCGCAGGTTAGCACGCGTTCTGCAGAAGCTGGGCTTCAGGGTGAGTATAACTGTTTGTCAACAGCATCACAACAGATGCTACTTTTTTTATTTTGGAAAAACATACAGAAACATTAACATTTATGGAGCTATAGAGTGTATTGTAATATCTGTTAAAGGTTTACATTTCAGATTGTGTACTTAAGGTTCAAGTAGTGCATGGAAATAGAGAATCAAACTGGAATTGTCATTTACAGTTTATGTTCTTAACAATTTTAGAAGTATTTTTTTTGGGGAGAAATCTGTTCATTTAGACAGAAATAAGCATTAGGAATGTTTATCACAACATACTATGTTTCAAATCTATGTTGAAAATGGTTATAAGAAAGTATGTGGTGTCTCAGTAGATTATTTTTACAGTTTTTTTTTTTTACAATCCTGGTGTTATTGTCTTAGATTAAGTCAAAATGTTCCAAGGAGGCTCAGGCCTTAAAGCAGTTCTTACATAAACACAAACATACCGACTGTTCAAATGACCACATTCCCCTTGAATTCACCTCTCCCCTGAACAGATCAGCAAGTTAGCTGCTATCTGCGGTTTACATTTGCTTATATTTCTGCAATAACTGGAGTGAGCACCAATGAAGCTCACTTATAGGCTATAAGACCAAGATTTAAAGTTCTCGTGAAATGTGAAAGTATGTACGCATAAATACATTCATATTCGTGTCTGATCATGTGTGTGTTGTCTGTTCAGGTGAGGTTTTCAGCCTTCAAGGTTGTGAATGTCCTGGCAGTGTGCTCCATGCCGTTTGCAATCCACCTTATAGACTTCACTAAGAACAACCGGCCCATTGCCAGGTAATGCAGCACAATACATCACAACCACCATCATCACACTGATTAAAATGATCACTATTATCATCCAGTTCTGTCTCAGCGGTATTTAGAAATAATTCATTGTTCAGATGTTTTCTCCTGTAACAGACCTTACCCCTCAGATGCCAGTCCAAAATCTCTTAAGTTTTATGATGCTCAATTTGGTTAGTTAGTTTGCAGTTATAGATGATGATCTCTTAATGAAAACCTACACTGACATAATACCCTATTTATTTTTGATTCAGTTTTTGCCTGAGACACCTCAATACATGTATTATGAAGTAAAGTGGCCCTGTTTAAAAATGTTTTTACTTTTAGTGATTCAATATTTGGAAGGGCAGGATGACCTCTAGTGGTGGGAGCACTGGTCAGCACTTCAGTGTGTATTTAGCACCACAAGCAGACACAAGATGTTGGTGTAGACGGCCTCTGATTCACCTGTGTATATGACAACATATGGAGTACTGGCATATGGCATCATTTAAAACTGTCACAAAGCTGTATTTGTACTTATGTTTGGATAAACGTTGATAGAAAATTGTGTACAAAATGTATTATTTACATTTTACATTACATTACAGGTCATTTAGCAGACTCTCTTCTCCAGAGCGACTTACAGTGAACTAACTGCAGGGACAGTCTCCCTGGAGCAACTCGGGGTTAAGTGCCTTGCTCAGGGGCTCAATGGTGGCAGCCTGGTATTGAACTCACAAACTTCTGGTGTTCTATTTGAAAGCCTGACCACTAGACCACCACCACCACATTTACCACATTTCAAATAGTTTTTGGCACCAAAAGAAGAATAATGTAATTATTTAAACGTCCATGTCCCCATAGTGATGCATGGCAGGGCAGAATACCTGTTGTAAACATTTTCACCCCAAATACCCCATCATTTTAGATTTTCTTTTTTTCCAGTCCAGAAAAGCATTAGTGATACTAGTTCATCTAAATATTTTTAGAAAGCGGTTTTTAATACTTAACCATGCGTTTGTTTGTGTTTGTCAGCTATGAACCAGAGCTCCATCCTGCTGCCACTTACAGGATCAAACATATTAAAGCTACTATACAGGTGTTCTCTACTGGCAGCATCACAGTTACAGGTATGTCTCACACTTACATGCCTACATGCTCACACACAGACACTGGGGTTGTGACTGTATAGCGCGGTACAAAAGTTGACAGTTATACCGTGTACACTTGCTTATCTTCGGTATTGAACATAAGTAGTTAATTTGACCCGCTATAGAGCTGCTAACATGTCAACAAACATGCTTTCGTTATATAACATATTATAGTTGCATGCAATTTAAAAAAATTTTTATTATTGCTTCTTACTTCTGTTCTTATTCCTTTAAGGTTATTGCAACTGATAATTATACTAATAATAGTGTAATGCTGTATACTCCGAGACGGTATGTTCCGAGACGGTTATCGTACTATAACCTCTCTCACCCTCATAATACAGCTAGAGGGCGCAGCAGTTTAAGGGATTGAGGTCACATTATTTTAAATCACTTTTATAGTCTGTCACAAGCAAGAGAGAGGTTTTGTATAACCCAATTCCTTAAGGAATTTCACTTTAGTTAGTTAGTTTAATTAGTTTATGCCCTGTTTATATGTCATGCATTAGGCTGAACTGACCCAAACAGTATTTAAATGTGTCTGTATGTGTTGTTTGTTGCTTTTTTAAAAATGTTTGTAATTGTACTCAGATCTTTAATCTTATGCTCTCACCACACCCCCACCTCCTCCCAACCCCACCGTTCAGGACCAAATGTGCAGAATGTGGCCACAGCCGTTGAGGAGGTCTACCCACTACTATTCGAGTGTAAGAAACCCCTCTGCAAATAAAAGAAGAAAAGTCAAAGACGGAGGGACACAAGAGAAGACACGTCTGATTTGTTACAAGTGAGAAAGCACCTTATCCTTGGATTTATTTGCTTCATTTTATCGCTACGCGGCAACAGCCTCAAACTTCTAACAATCAACAGACTGGATGTCACCAGGATTTAAAAGAAATCTCAACAACCCCTTCCCTCTCACAAAATGTCTTTGTTGTTGTGGATTGTGTGGCTCTTGTGACTTTTAACAGCCTAAACTTACACGTTTGTCTTTCAAACATCATATTCTTCAGCGGAAACTGCTCCTCCAAACCTGCCAGGGCCTGAAGGGGGAGGAAGTTATTTACTCCTGCTCTTAATTTTTGCTCTGAGTGTTTTTGCATGGACACAGAAAGACCCGTTTTTAACCGTCTAACCATTTTAATGCTTAACAGTTGTGACCATTGCGAAGAGTCATCACGATAACACTGAGAAGCCTCACTTTTAACCCTGTATTCAAGAAGTCGTCCCATCTGCTGCTTTCTCCCGAAGAATCTCCGTCCATGGCTCGATTGTAGACGTGTTAACGCAAATACAAGGCATTGACTGTATTACCCGTATGTTTTCCCAATAAGAAAAACAGCAGTCAAGTCTGGACTGTCACACATACTATACACAAAGTAAGAGCAGGTCCTTATGCAGATGCACATATCTGTTCATAATATGCATTAATCTCTGGTTTTAATTATTGGTTCGTCTCATTACCTTACTTGGTTTGGTTGTCGGTTTACTATAAATCTGTTCTTCGTTCCTAACTGGCATTGGATCGAAATGCGCACACGTTGTGATGTCATTGTTTTGTCATTTCCTAATAATGGTTTCAAACACAAGGCAAATATTAAATCGTTTTTTTCTAGTCTGGATCGGCTGTCCTAAATGTTTTTCGGAATGTAATGAAAACTTTTAAAGGGTTCAGGTATATTTTATTTATCGGGGGGTGCGTTGTTGAGCCATAGACCCGTCACTTGTTTTCACTGGACACAGCTACTGGTTAGTCCCAGGCTACTGGTGCTGAGACGAGGCAAGGCATGCAAGATTCGATTTTTAGCGAGCGCTAGAATAAAGTTATTATCACCAGAATTGGTCTTGGAAACTGCTGTAAAGGTACAGGACAAAAGTGACAGAAAGTCGTTGAGAAAATGGAGTGTCATTTGGTAAAGAACTCATAATTACAAAAGCAGCAATTCAGTTAAGTCACACAAAGCTGAAGTAACATAAGACCATTCAGTGTTCACAGAGAAAAAACAAACTCTTCATCGAATATCATTCTTCTAAACAACAAAAAGTGTTTTTAAATGGGAAAACCTAATGACAGGCAACATAGATGTATGTATATAATAAAGGCATCTAATGGAAAAGATGTTGATAGAAACTTTGACATGTTGTCTTAAGTATGTGGGATGGACTTTTTGAACTAGTGTCAACTGAAAATTTGTGACACTTGTTCAGAATTTTGTATTTTGTATAAAAATAAAGGTTCATGATAAAACTACTATTCACTTTGCTTTACTCACATTTATTTTTGTATGCATGTCCTTATTACAGGTGCAGTGAAGCACTTTCATGGTTATCCAAGATTTTCAGTGTGCCAGATACATTACATTTTCCAACACCAGAGAAAGATGAGGTATCAAAGTGTAGCTTTTTAAATGTGAACAGATCCACGCAAGTCATTCATTGTAGTAAAACATCCCGCTTGTTAATCACCGAAGTATCATTTTGGCATCACTGACGAGTGGAAAAAAAACTAAAACTATTTCATCACTTTTCATACTTCTTACAGTACAACAGTACTAATCGTTATATTGCATCACTACCAGACCTGAGGTTAGTATTGCTTTGCTTGACTGCTTGTTTTTGAGGATTCAGCAGCCAGGCGTATAGTGAAACTGAGCATTCATCTTCATTTTCTTCATAGCTTCTTCCCATAAAATGTAAAGGAGACATCGGGCTCTTCCTACTGTAAGACTACTGTGGCCTTTATCCATCTTTCTGTCCCCATGTGGGTCACAGTGGGTTCTGTAGCATGACTGCTTTGAGCCCCGTTATCATTATTACATTACATGACAGGGAGCAGCACATAAATAATGTCATGTTAGAAGGAATGGATTTGCAATCCAAAGAATGTTGCATACACAGACATTTGAAGCGATTGGTGTCTGATTTCTTAGTACATCTTTGATGTCCTATGATAGTCCAAATGAGACAATCTGTTGTGAATGTTCGTCACATTGTCAGCTCAAAAGGAAAGAAAGAAAAAAAACTAGTACAGTATGAGCACTCATCCAAGAGACTTCATCCATTCTACTGCTAATGAAGTCAAATCTAACCTGGAGGAAAGGGAAAATGTCCATTTTATTGTTAATGGAACTGTATTGCCTAAAGGAATACTACACCCCCAAAATAATCATTTGTATATTAAATACTCATCCCGTGTTACCTCGAATTCTTGAGAAAAGTAGTTTTCTCAAGAATTTCTCGCACAGATGAGCAGTGTGCCTGCGCAAGCGTGAGACCGCAGAAGTGTTTTAAATGACTACATTAATGAGACTAAGATAATACTGTACGAGTTGTGTGAGAGTTTTCAAACGGAGGTTTTGACATAGTTTTGCTGTTGCTAATCGCCCCCATTTACATTATTTCAGTTTTTGGATTCTTCGTTCACAGTGTACAAACACAGTTTTCGTCTAGAATTCAAGGTAACGTGGCGTGAGTAATGTATACAAATCATTATTTTTGGGGTGAAGTATTCCTTTAAATAGGGAGGTAAAAAAAGTGAGGAATTAAATAAACAATATATATTTTATATAATCACATATTCAATACCCATTGTGTTACCTGAGCAGTCCTCGTTTGAGCAAATTCACAAATACTTCTCGATTATTTAATTATCTCCTGCATATGTAATTTCCATCATACAGCATGTAGCAGAAAGGACCTATACGACAGAGACGTCATTATAGGAATCAGCTGGAGCTGCAGCGATGTAGGTGAGATGTACGAGTTGTACCAGAAATTCTTAACAGTGCCAATATATTGTCCTTCTTGATTGCTCTCGACTCTCCTTCAGGTGAGGTGTACAGTTGTGGTCTGTTTATTTTATTTACAGACTTTTGCTGGAATCTCTGTGGACGTGCTGCTGATCAGGCTCTCCTGAGGCTGAACCTGCCTGCAGAGCCTCGCCTCATCATGCTTCCTGGCAAAGCAGAGACGGAAGATAAAGCAACACATTTCCCAAACTAGTTTACTCCATGCATTGATAGTATTAAGCTCATGCAAAAGCAGCCACTTACTTCTTGGCCAGTTCTTTTGATATCTCCTCCAGCGTGCGACCTTTGGTCTCATGGACACAGAGGATGATGAACACCAGTAGAATTAAGCTCATGGCAGCGTAGAGGAACATCACATTGGGGAGACCAAACTTTTCTAGAAAAACAACGGCAACACAAAAAGTCTGCACATAACCTCAGGTAGCATACTTGTGTGTTCTACATGTGTGTGTTTGTGTGATTACTGGCTCGATGCCAGTAAACACCCAAGGTGTTGCCGCAGTGATAGTTGTTTAAAAGTATTTAAAGATAACTTGCTGTGCTGTACTTTTTGTGATAAAGTTTAGACTTGACAAACAGGAACATCAGGTCATGACACCTGCAAAGTTATACAATTGCTGCTGAACCCTAAAACAACTGTGCGTGTGAAATATTCCAAATTTGAAGAGTGAGAAACTGTTTTCGGTGTCTTCCTGTTTTGCTAATCCTACAATATTATGATTCAACAGGTGTGGCCGTGTGACTGACCACAGTACAGAACAAGGTGAGGCAAACCTCAGGAAGTAAATAAGTCAAACGTGTTTAGCATGAAATCTATGTTTGTTGGGTATTGTGACAAACATTATATACGTTCACCTTTCTTTGCCTGTCCTGGCCAAAAAACAAACAAACTGCGTCATAGTTCAAATGTTTGTTTCCATGACATTATTGTTAGCAGAACAGAAACTAATCTACTACTGAATACTTGCCCCCGTTGCATTGACAGTTTCAATAAAACTATAGCTCTCCCACACATAACTTGAACATAGAACAATAAATTATAACCAATAACACACACACACACACACACACACACCTGTAAATGTGAGGAAGGTCATGGAGATGAGCAGGTTGGTGGCCCAGTTTACAGCCGACACCACCGACACAGCCCTGCCTCGGACTCCCATTGGAAAGATCTCGCTGAGAACCACATACACCACTGGAAAGAAAAGCAAAGAAAGACGCAAGGACGTAAGCTTCATAAAGCATGAATACAAATAACATGATCCGGAATTTGTACAATTTGAATATTTGACAATTTTGTGTGGGGAGCTGCAGACTTTTAGGTGAGGCTCCACATTTCTTTATCCGGGGACAAATGTTTTAATCTACACTTTACCTAGACCTAGTTATTGCATGATAACCATTGTTGTACTTTGTACTTCACACTACAACATGTTATAAGCTGCCGTCATTCTCTTAACATTGAAGTGCCCCGTGAGTGCCTATAGCTGCTGTTTTATATTACAGGAGCAGTGCACTCCTGGGCACTCCCCTTTGACAAAAGCTAGCCAAAATGCTAAAGCATGAAAGGTAAATGTCGGTGTGTGTGCAGAGGGAGTGCATCAATAAAACCGGTCCTTACTTGGCCCGAGGCTAATGGAGAAGGCTGCTACATAGACCAGCAAGCTGATCAATGACGCCCACTTCAGTAAAGAGGACACTTCGACAGAAGTCCTTCCTCCTCCTGACTTCCCAATCCCATCATCCTCTCTGGAAGTCTGCTGTGCCTCCTCACCGTTCCATTGGCTGGGGAGGTCAGTAGAAAAAATGTCACTGTTGTCCAAGTCTATAGAGGTTCCGTTTAAATCCCACGGCGTATGTGTGTGGTTTGGTATCGTGTGACTTTTACACAGGCTGGTGAGGTGAGTGTGGCTCTGCAGTGTCAATGTACCAAGTGCAATTAGCGATATTCCCATTCCGACGGCACCCACGCACAAAAAGCTCTTGGGTCCCACACGGTCGACCAGCAACACGGCAGGGATGGTGCCGACTACTTTGACCACTCCGAACCCTGTGGAGGCCAAGGTTGCCGCGGCGTCGCTGTCGAAGCCTACGCTGCGAAGGAGTGGTGAAGCGTAGGAGAGGATGTTGGGCTGACCAGTGGCCTGCTGAAGGAAGACTAAGGCCACACCAGTGAGCAGCCGTGAACGCAAGTTGGCCTTGCTACTGAACAACTCCCAGAAACTGTGCTCTGATTCCTCTTTGAGTCCTGCCTGGATGTCTCTGAGCTCCTTTTCCACTTGCTCCTGAGCCCCACCTCTCATTCTGACCAGCACAATCCTGGCCTGCTCCACTTTACCACGAGTAACCAGGAAGCGTGGACTGGGTGGGAGGAACACGAGTACACTGATCTGCAACAGCGCTGGGGGGATTACTAGTCCAAATGTATACGCCCAGCCATGGGGCAGAGTAGCAAAAGCGTAACTACAGCTGAATCCCAGCATTACGCCCACAACCAACATCAGCTCGTACAGCGTCACCAGCAGACCCCTCCTCTCCCTCGGGGAGATCTCAGCAATGTACAGGCACGCTCCCGTCCCCGACAGCGCTGTTCCCATGCCAACTATCACCCGGCCCAGTGTGAGCGCAATAAGTGAGTTGACTGCGATGAGCACGACGCTCCCTCCGATCACAATGGCGGCGCTCAGGAGCAAAGAGCAGCGGCGGCCGTAGCGATCCAGAATAGGACCTCCGGCCAGGCAGATGAAGAGGGAGCCGAGCAGGTGGGAGCTGACCAGCAGTTCCTGCTGCCGGCAGGAGAGGGAGAGGAGGCCCCGCAGCTGCAGCAGGACTCCAGAGGTCAGGCCCATTTCATAGCCCAGCATCAGGCCACTCAGAGAGGCCGCTAGTGCCGCTACCACCACCAGCCAGCTGCAGCCTGGAGAGAGTCAGAGAATATAAGACCACAGGTACCCAACAATGTCTCAAATGTCCATCCTCGAGGTCTCACAGACACAAGCGAGTTGGCAGGTTTTGTTTTACGAAGACATGACTGCGTTATAGGAGTTGTCGCAATATACCGGCGAGTATTGACGATAACCGTGATATTTCAAAACATTTATTATTTTTGTTTATCAGTTCATCTGGTTGCCTTTTTGCTTTCCATTAGTGTGATTACAGTTATGGTTACGGACTCTCTCTCCACCTCCCTACACTCGTATTTTGAGAGTAATTCACTTGCCAATAAAGGGACAAAATGCTCAAAAAACACAGATGAATTTGACTGAAAGCACTATTTTTTTTCACAGTAATATTGGTATCTTCAATTATTTCCGTTACGATAACCGCGTAGCGAAAATCTGACATTCTGAAAGCCCTACCGTGTTCATATGTTTTAGTGATAATATATAGGCAATTATTATATTCAGAATGTGTACAACCTAAGGTACATAACATGACACTCGAGTGGCCACACAGATGACATAACAGGTAACGTGCTCCCTCTTTCCTCAGCAGCATTTGGAGCCCTTGCATGTGCCAATACTCAGGCTTATGCTGAGCACACAGATGCTGTTGGTTAAAGTTTGTGAGGGTTAAAGGCATAGGTTGAACATTGATATTGGGCCAAAGACAGATACTGATACACCCCAGACTAAGAATGTTTTGCTTTGTAGTTTGTAAATCAAGGGATGGGCTTCAGGTGATCTGTTTAAAGGTTAACCTTCAACATTGAAAGTGTTCTCACCCAAACAAAGCTGCGGCGTGTGTATCTTCACAGCCCCGGTGAGCTTGTGGAGCGTCACTCCTTCCAAGTTAAACATTTGTCTGACTCATTTGTTTAGCAGCGAGGGAGTCATGAGGGAGAGACGTGTCAGCAATATCTGCCGAAGTGAGGTGTTGAAGAGCAGGACGCTGAACGTCTTCAGTTCCAGCAGGGTTATTCCGTTATGCAGCTGACCCTACACTATGACCTCCTTGGAACGGGGCCAACAAGACATCCATTTGTTCCTTCTGGTGATCAAACAAGTGGTGTTCTTCTTTATAGATGGTAAAGTTTTAAAGCAGCGGATTGTCTCAGGTGAAGTTGCAGAAATCAAAACCAGAGTTGTCGCGCAGCAGTGGGTTATGAACGCAAAATATAATATATGTTACTGTGTCCGTACCGTGTCATAGCAACGAAACTCTACTAACAAAACCTTCAGTCAAGGAGTCGCAGCAGAGAGAGAATCCATCAGAAGACGTACTGTGCGTACATGACAGCATGAGGTCACAGGGGAGAACGCGGTAAAAAGGTCTCGTAGTGTCAATAAATCACGACTGAAAAATAAAACCATAACCATGCCTTAACTTTTGGCAGGGTCACAGCGTTTCTCCCTGCAGGTTTCCCCCAACCATGATGACGCCTTAAAAAGTGCTGACTGTGTGGAGTTAGAGGTTGGAAGTTCACAAGAAGAATGCTGAAGCAGTCTTGTAAGTCATTGTGTGAGTGTGTGTGTAGTGTGTGTGTGTGTGTGTGTGTGTGTGTGTGTGTGTGGGGGGGGGGGGGGTCTCTATCACTGTGAGTTAACACACATTCCTTATCATTAGAGAGATAGGAAAGAAACACATCTGGATGTATCACAACTGATGAACTCATCATGTAGGCAGATACAGTTCACTTACGCATATATATACTTAAAACTTATGAATTAAGAACTGTTGCAGTATGCGTGACCTTATTTTATCATCATATGAGCTGTCATAAACTTCCATCAACATTGATCCTTGTAATTGTTTTTGCTATATTGCTGTAGCATAGCTGTTGATATGCATTTAACAGCTTCGAATAGACGGGATTACGCTTGAATTATTATTGTTGTTTGAACCCGCAAAGTCTGTTTTTATAATAGGCTGTAGACTCAAATGCCAAAGTATTTAATTGTCCTAATAATCATGCTAGCGAGGCTTTTTTCTTTTTAATCTAATTTAATTCTCGTGGCGCAACATGCAAGAAAAACAGAGGCACAGCTGCAAACTGCAGGGTCCTATAAAGTCATATGCTTTGACTGTTGCACTGCAGACCCTCGCTGTAATAATGGGATTACAATATTTAGTATTTATATAATATGTTATAATTAGGTGTAATATTAGACTGTACTCTCTTGTAAAGAGTCTTTCAGCTACTGTGTAATCGGCTTGTCGTTACATTTCTATCTCAGGTTGCTTCCTGAACCACTGAAAACAAGATTTGTATCGATGTATATAGATGTAATAGTACTCTGCTAATAAACCTGTTGTGCAACCTTTTTTAACTTGTGTCTGATTGCAAAACAATGAGGCCGGAACCCATCCTACTTTTTCACCCCTGATTCCTCAGAATTGACTCATTTTACTGTGGAAATGATTAGGATCACTATTCAAATGTATAAAGTACCATGAGGCTTTTGAGCTATAAGCTGGGACATTCATTAAAAAAACAAAACATGTTAACACAATTTACAGCTGGTCGCTGTACTGTTTTAGACCATAAGTTGTTTCCAGTCTCAGTGTACCTTAAAACACACAAACACATTTCCCGTGGGAGGAGATGTTGAGATTAAGAAATGTTGTTAGTCTTGCCATGACTTGTCAGGTTATAGCTGTCCAATGGCCACAAATGAAATCTGTAGAAAAGGTTATTTATTGAATGAACTCAATATAATCATGGACAGGTAGTTTGTGGTGAGTGCGTGTGACATTTTTGGTATAACGCCACCAAGGTTAGAGTGACTTTGCACACAGGCATAATAAGAGTCATAAACGCCTTTTGGCATCATCGTTAATCAGTGTTTAAAAAACCGTCGATGTCACCCTCAAACTATTTTTTCGCCGAATGATCACTGTTCTCATGTTCTTGGAACTCAATCAATCAACCTGTTGCAGCTTTACTGAGTCATCTGGATAACTTTGCTGAGCATAACTCAGAGCAGGACATTTTCCATCGGTCCAAGTTCCAGACTTGCAGGGGGGCGATAACTCAATTCAACTGCCTCTTGGAAAAGGCACCAGGTTCGCATTTAACAAGTAGTGATTTCCAGTACAGTCAAGTTTTATATTCGACTTAAATGTTAAGTGTGAAGGCTTAGTGGTGGAGGCAAGCTGTAGGGAGGAGCACATTTGTACCTGAATTACGTAAACCCTCAATACAAATTCAAACTAAGTCAAATCTATGCTCTAAACAAAACACTGACACTCATATATCTGTATTCACGTAAAAAAAAATTAAAAAACTGATTAAAAAATGTTACCGCCGTTTGTGTGTACCTGAGCTTCTGGGAGGGGACAGTTTGTGGGTCTCAGATGAGAGGTTGCCTGGATGGTAAGAAGTCATCTTCTTGGTCTCACTGTTGGGGTCCATCATCAACTGCCTCTAACAGCAGGTCTAGGTAGAACAGATACAAACCATCAAACAAAGAAACAGACACACCTGACGTTGAACTACATTTCAATAACTACTATGTTGATTACTATCTTAAAACAAGCACCTATACAAGTCAAAAAAGCAACGTCTAAAATCGGCACAACTTTGGTTTAAATCAATAGCTGTCCGATCAAAACAAGTAAACACATTTATACGCAGACACCCAGCCCTACCTACGGTTGCAACAGAAGATGTTTTAATTCCTCCCTATGGCTTTGAATATCGGAACATCATGAGAGAACAGTGTGTTGCTCACCTTTAATTTAAATACTTAGGCCTAATAATTTCCATACACTGGCTTTAGAAGCTAAAGTTTACTTCATACACTACAATATGATTAACCACCATATCCATCAGGTGAGGAATCTTTTACTTTCACCAAAATACAAAATAAACCAATCCTGGTGTGTGAAATGTATCGACCAACAGACCTAGGTCCCCTTTTCCATTTACAATTGATGTCTTTTGGCGTCCCGGGAAACGACCCTGTCATAAATACTAGAAGGAAAACTCACAATGCACAGTTGCTGCTGACTCAGTAGAACAGAGATGGCAAACACATTTGGAAGTACTTTATAAGGCTGTAGTTGTGTGGTGTTTAGCACTGATCCTGTTTAGTTTGTGGTAAGCTTTGACCTTTAACCTCTCCTGTGGTTTGTTGTTTTTCTTGCCCATCTTTGGCATATGGTAATGAGTTGGGAGACTTCCCCCCCAGTTGTCACACTAAGTGCCCTTTCTGTCACTTGCAATAGCATCCTATGGTTGTCACAATGTACCTCGACTTGAGCTGAAACGTTGCAAGGTCATTTTGTGGAGAAAAAACACAACGTCTTTACAGCAAACACCAAAGTTAGCAGCTCTCTTTAACACATTGACTTCAAGTATGGGCTTGTCCCTTATTTACGTGCAACTTAAAAGGGTTTCGATGCCTGTAAAGTTCAGTAAACACGTACAGCTCTGTGCAGTGGCACTTCCCTACCCGACGCCTCGGCGGTGTCTCTGTTGTCAGCTTATGTTCGTGTTTATCGGTCCATTCGCTTTTTTCTCCAGATTTTCTGACTTTCCCCCGGCTCCCAACTCTTCTCTCTCTCCTGCCAGCGCGCGCACGCAACTGGTTTTTAGTAAAGCACTTGTTTAGCCCCGCCCATATCTGGCCGGACCACCAATAGGAAACGTCGATCTGGCCTCAGAACGCCTGACATGGAATCCTATTGGTCCAAACGCGTCTGTAGTGCCTGTAGCCAAATGTATTTCAAATGACACAATGTGTTCGTGTAGGATAATATGTCTCTGTTGTTGCACAGTATATAGAGTTACTACTGAACTTAACTATGTGCTGTTGTGTACAGCTTCCAGCTGCCATTTGTGAAGTTATTATAAAGTGTGTTGTTGCTTTAATCATCACTATAAAGTAACCAGAAATAAAATACACCTGCATCAATAATGGTCTTTCTCTCATACTGCATGTGAAAACAAACGGGGAGGCCACCTGCTGTTTTTTGCTCGGTTCCCATGTCCTATTTCTACCAATGCTGCAGGACTGAGCTGTCACACCTGCCCTGCTGCTTCACAGATGACAGAATGTAGCCTAATGTGACAGTAAAGTACTGCTTGTGCTTGGCCTGCTTGAGATGTACGTGGATGTTATAGTTATATATTTATGGAATCCAATGTTTGACTTGTTTTTAACCACTGTCATTTGATCCTCAGTTCAGTTTACCAAAGCAATGTGTGTGTGCGTGTGTTATGTAATGGCTCAGTAACCAAAATACTTGTGGTTGGCCTACTTGTTGGAAACTTGCCTTTTTAATAGAATTGTTTGGTAAATAATTGTATTAAAATCAAAAGTCAAAGTCTCATATTTTTTTATAGCCCTGTTACCATATTAGAACAAAGTGTCACCATTTGTAACATTCAATAACACAACAATGTGGCACAAAGTCAAACAAACTTTTCATGACAGTCAAAGCTTTACTCACCCAGGAGAAAAATAGTGGCAACACAATCAGCAGACACTCCTATTGATAGTCTAAAGGTCAAACTTGCATAATGTTGTTTCATGCAAATAAAACAAAAATAATCAACAAGTTAGTCTTGATTTGATTTAGCCATTGGTGGAAGACGTATTCAGATCCTTTAGTAGCAAAAGTATAAAGTAGCATGAAATATAAATGCTCAAGTACAAGTACCTGAAGATTGTACTTAAGTATACTGTGCTTGAGGAAATGTACTTAACTATATTCTATGGTTGGAAGTTTATTAGATGAAGCCCTATATGTACACTCCATGTACATATAGTTGTGCGTGAATAGGTATAACACAACAATAACCTTCTTGAAATACACACCTGCACCTATGGCTATATGCACATGAAAATAAACACAGATGTTTACACATATATAACTTTGCCTGTACATATACAGAAGGCCGTTCATAGACACACACCCTCATTTCTCTCTCTCACAACTTCACACAACCAACGCTGAGTATCAGGTATTAGTTGGAAAATTCCTCCTTCACATCTGCTGTTACTACATGTCTGGGAGGTTTAAGTTTTGCAATAGATCCTCAGGACTCGGTGATCTGTTGGTTTAGGTTAGAGATCAGAGGGTGGAGGTGTTTCTTGTCCACAGTGGCTTTGCAATTAAATGACCTAAAATAAACTATTGTAATTTAATGAAAGTGGCAGGAAACTAGGAATGGAAAGGCGAGACTTATAATTGTAATGAGGAGGCTAGATTATAATGTATGGCACCAGTCAACTGTCTGCTGAGTATGTAAGTGTGGCCATTGGTCTAATATGCATCATGACAGATATACTGCATGGGGGAGAACATCAGGGTTAAATCCACTCCCCTCAACAACTCTTTCCTGGAACCACAAAGGGATATCACTTAATTGCACCTATATGGCACATAGCCAACGTGCATCTATACAGTTGTAAATGTGTTAGATAAAATATTCCTGCACTCCTATAGCTAAGTAGTTCCTGAAAATAAGGGTGTTGGTTTAATGTTTTTGTCACAGTCAAGTTACTTTGCATACTTACTGATTTAGTCATATGTCATGTGACGTAGCTCCCAAAGTATCAGAGCAGCATTTAATCACAAACAAAACAAGTTCAAACTACTTCAAAATACTGCTATGCACCTGAGGGTTTCCACTTCCAGTAATTAATGCCACGTTCATCTCACTTATTGGACTTAATGAGCGTTAAACATCTGTATATAAGTGTCTTCAAATGATAATTCTATGATTAAATGATGACCCAGTCATGCTATAATTAGCATACAGAATAAGGTTTACGGGCTCAAGGAGGGAGAAACACTGCCATCTTGTGGAACTTCTATTATCATGCATTGAGTGGCGTAGTAGTATTCAACCCAGAAACCTGATTCACCCCCAAAATAAAAACAATTTAAAGTAAGAAATAAAAAAAATGTATTGAAAAGTAATAGTCATATTATAGAATGTCATAAAAAAAAGTCATAGTATAGTATGTCATGAAAAAGTCATAGAATAGTATGTCATAGAAAAATCAGAAAAAGTAACAGTATAGTATGTAAAAAAAATAATAATCATAGTATAGTATGTCATAAAGAAGTCATAAAAAGACATAGTATAGTATGTC
>CALSBV010010705.1:540762-567207 GCA_943590825.1 Bovichtus diacanthus | reverse complement strand
TATAGTATGTCATAAAGAAGTCATAAAAAGACATAGTATAGTATGTCTTAAAGAAATGAGAAAATAATATGCAATTAAAAAGGTACAAAAAAAAAATCACAGTATAGTATGTCAAAAAAATCATAGTATGGTATGGTATAAAACAAAGTCAAAGTATAGAGTTTGTCAAAAAAAAACCCTCATAAAAAGTCATAGAGGTATGGTATAGTATGCCATACACATATTATAGTATAGTATGTCATAAAAAAAAAAGAAAAAAAGTCATCAAAATAGATACAATATTGGAATCAATACAAATATTTATAATAAGCATAAATGCAGTTTCCTATAGTATCACATATTAAAGAAATCTGTCATTGAGAGGTGGCAAAGCTTAAGTTGCACAAACAAACTCAAGCTTAATGCCATATATGGGGTCTGAGAAAGTACTGTATGAGCACCTGGTTTACTTATTAGCTCAAGACTTGGCCAGCAGATGGCAGTGCATGACTGTAGCTGCTGAGCAGATCTGTAAATATTAAAGCACATTTTCAGCCCAATACAGTTTTACAATAGACAAGAGGCTATCAAGGACAGATGAGCTAATACTGATCACACAGTACTCTGACAATATCCACAATATTCCACACTGTGACTACATTTTCTCTACATGTAGCAGCTTTTTCCAAAACTCTTGGTGTTTTTATTATAGGGGTTAGTCAGCATCAACTAAGTCTGTTTGCCTTCTCCAAAAGTAAAGACTAATGGACAATGAGGAAGATAATGCTGGTACACACTACTGTGACATTAATGGTACGAGTAAATACAAAGGGTGCAGTGGAAGGTAGTGATATGAATTAGTCTGTAATCTCATATATAACACACGCAGGCTTTGTGTAGATCATTGTGTTAGATGATGGAATAGCAGCTTCGAAAGATGTTATCGGGATTTTCTAATTCTGATGAATGTGAAAATGATGTAGTGATTTGTAATTATATTTCTGTTGACTTTGTGTGGACATTTTGAACTTGATTCACTAAATGTAAGTCTAAGACCGACAATGTCAAACTGTTGTCTGGACAGTCCAGGGAGTTAAACTTTTTATTGGTTTCAACTAGGACCTTCCCCCCAGTCCTCTTATAATGTAAATCTTTGTGGTAAAATGAATTTTTCGCTTTGCCCCCTTCCCAGGGAGTTAGAGGTCAGAGGTCACGTGTACAATAACCCCCTGGATGTGGTAGACATTCAATGTCCTCTTTTAAAGACACCCCAGCAGACTCCATTAACCATTTGACTCCACAACCTTGAGATGCAGCAGAAGGACATTCTCCCGCATCAACACGGCCCTCTGTTGTCACCTTATTGAAGACACATTATATCATTTGCATGACTCAGACTTGAATTATCATTCATGCAATTGTAGCTTTTGCATCTAAAACCAACGCTCTTGTAGTGACCTGGAGTGGCACTATCAGTCTATCTGAGGCCAGCCAATAATTAGCCCTCAAACAGATCCATCTACACACACATGTGGACGTCACAGTCTTTGTTGTGTAAGGCTGCTGACGCATGGAGGGGGGTAAAGTCCATATTACACTAATGTGGGATGTTTGGCAGGGGTTTGTAGCTCAAGTCTCTTCCAAACAGGACTAGTAAATTATTACCAGATGTTCATTCCTTACATTGTTTTAGTTTACTCGATAACTTGCTAAAAATGCTTTGATGTGTTTATTGTCTATGGACTCTGTTGAATATTCACTGGCGATGTCAATGCAAGATTACACAAAATTGATCTGCATATTTCAGACCAAAGGAAAACCAATACAACGAATATATCAATAACTAAAAACAAGGTTATTAGGTGTAATAAAGTTAAACTTTTATTGCAAACCAAACATGGTCACATAAATCTCAAACAATTTTACAATTTACAGTACATTTAACATGAATTGTTACATATACATATTTAAGCATACCTTTAGTCATGTTTTGTTCAATATACATTAAAACTAGTACACATAACTCCAAATATACAAACAAACTTAAATACCGTCAATCCGCATTACAGCAATATTAAAATGGAATGTTCAGTTTCGAATGTAGTCGGCCCGGCTGCGGACCGCCCGTCCCATTTGTGTGAGGTGAATGGAAGACGATATGAGGGGGACACAGTTGGCAAGCAGAACTACGCAAACACATAACTCTCTATCTCACCTAGCAGCTGTGCTCTCTCTTTCTCTCTCTCTATCACCATTATTATTGTATGTGCAAATGAAGATATGAAATATCATTCGAGTTCTCTGCGTTTCACATGTTAATGCCGGAACAGGTGTGTCAGTTTGGTGCTACACCGTTACTCTTTACTTAAAAAAAAAAACAAACGAATGAAACGATGCGACTTTTGAAGGTCGACGCAGACAAACCCAAAAAGATGTGAGTTCTGATGGAGAGAAAAAAATAAAAGGCACCTTTGAGAGAGAAAATAAAACTTCCCCCCTCTGTAACATTCATCTTCAAATGACTCCATTTTTCAACCACACAAAAAAGTAAATGAGGAGAAACTAAAGCACCTGTGGGGGGTTAGACGGAATCTTAACAGAGGGAAGATGTTTTGCGGTGAAGATGGAAATCCTTGTCAGGGCTGTTACAGTACGGTCAGGCCTTCCTCTTTTGGGAAAAGGTTGGCGTTGGTGTGTGTGCTTGTCGGTTGTGGCTTCAGGGTTGAGGGGGGCTTTTAAGCTGCCTGAGCTGTGTGCAAAGGACCTCCACTATCAGGTAAGAGATGGGCCATTGTAGGCTGCAATGTTGTGGAAGGTTGAAAAATGTGTTTGATATAAATCAAGGTAAAATGGAGAATTAGAACCTCAATGTGTCATCCAATCACGGCAGGCTTCCTATTGTAGCAAGTCTTCTTCCAAGAGTTGGAGGGATTATGGCAAGTACACGTGTTTCAATTCTTTGCAGATGCAGAGTAGGTGCAGGGGTTGGTTCGGGAATATCCATCATCCCGACGGGAAATGTAAGGTGGGGTCAAGATGCAAGTTCATGGACGCGCCACAGTTCATGTCCTGTAAGTCTGATTTGGCGTCCTTTCAGTGCCTGTGTTTAAATCCTATAGGTAGGAGTCCATAGACGGGGCGTAAGAGAAGCCCACGAAGGCCTCGGCAGCATCTTTGATGCTGGCTGTGACGAGCACGCTGTCTGGGGAACAGCCAATGGAGCTGGGCACCGGCTCGTCTGTGAACTCTGGATCAAAGTGCCGCAGGTCGTTGGGTCCCGTCTGGGAGGGAGGGAGGGAAGGAGGAGGGGGGAGACAAGTAGGGATTAGTCATGCTGTAAAATACCTTGCCATAATTGGAAATGTGTTAAATCAGAGCGAGGATGTTACAGGCTCTTGATCTAGTTATGTAAATGTGAATATTGAGAAGTAAGACAAAAGCAAGTCTGTGGACTTTGGCTACAATACTGTAGAAAATCATAAATCTACCATAATCAGTAGTTATTGGGGTATTAAAAAGTAACGTACCACGTTGGGGTTGAAGGGAGGGGTGATCTTCTTGGAATTGAGGTCATCCCAGTTGATGGGGGAGAAGAATACGTGGTTCTTAATTTCAATCTGTGAAGAGACACAAATGACAAATAATTAAATGATGTCCTTTAGCGCACATAATATGAAAATAAAACGCATACAGGTACACACATACAATCAACATAACTGAACACTTACAAAGTCATCGGTGCAGCCCAGCCTCTTGGTTCTGTCTTTCTGCAGCAGGCCCTCCAGCAGGTGTCTGGCTGCGTTGGAAATGTTGGGTTTCAGCTGCAGCGGCTTGTTCAGGATGTTGTCGTACATCTCTGCTGTGTTGCGGCTGTAGAACGGAGGCTGGGGAGGGATAAAAAGTACTAATTAGCATCTTGGCCCACGAGAATGAGCGAGCAATCCACATGATGAAAACACTGATTGCGTCATTCAAAATCATGCACGTACTAACACGTGGAACAAACATTTGATAAGAATTGCATCATCGTGTACAGGGTACTATAACTATGTATAGTATATATTTCTGACATTCTAATATTCTAATATTGAGAGAGGGGTGTAACTTTACTGAATGTAACTCACCAGGCCATAGAGCATCTCATAGAGCACAGCTCCTAAACACCACCAGTCAACCGTCCTGTCGTACGGCTGCTTGTGTAGGACCTCAGGAGCTAAATACTGTAGAGAGAAAAAGACAGGGAGAAGTGGTAAGCTACATCACCTGAATATTACAGAGTGTCGTCAAGTTCGGAATCACCGGAAAGTTCGTCCTTACCTCTGGCGTACCGCAGAAGGTCGACGTGGTCCCGTTGGGTTCGATGTTCTCCTTGCACAGGCCGAAATCTGTAAGAATGATGTGTCCCTGTGAGTCCAGCAGGATGTTCTCTGGCTTCAGGTCTCTGTAGACGATGTTGAGGGAGTGGAGGTAGCCCAGTGCGCTGGCAATCTCTGCTGCGTAGAACCTGGCTCTGGGCTCGAGGAAGCAGCGCTCTCTCTGTAAGTGGTAAAACAGCTGGAAGACAAGGAAACAGGAAAAGGGTTTTTAGTAAAAACATGTCTTGATTATGTTAGAGATTATCTACAAAATGACGAGCAGAGATAGGATATTAGAAGACCAACAATAAAAAGACATCTAAGAGGAGACCGGATAGCAGGAAACAAAGCAGGAAGGCTTTAAAAGTTTGACAAGGGAAGACAGATGAAACAAGGGCCAAAGGTGGAGTGATAGAGCAGCAGGATAGAGTGGAGAAAAAAGAGGGGAAGAAAAGAGAAAGGGGAGAAGGAGAGTAACTGCGTCCTGTTTCCTGATGAGGCCAATATTTAATCAGTCTTTGCTCGTCCAACAATCGCAGGAAATTAGCTCAATTAGGCACATACTAGGACTTCTAATTTTGGCCCCAGAGTCTCTGCCGCTGTCCCAACCCACCCCATGATTTCCTGAGAGGTGTTTCCTTTAGAGAAAGAAAGGCAGAGAGCGGCAGCTTGTAATCTGCTTCTCATGGCAGGATATCCCCTCTGTCTGTCTGCGTTTTTTTTTTTGCCCCATCTCTGATTCTAGCACTATATCATTCCTCTTAAAAACATCCTCCATCTATATCCATCTTTAAAATGTCCTCCTACCCTATTCATTCCTCTTCAGCACCTCCTTTAAAAAGCTCAGCTTCTCCCTTTTCCTCTAATATCTCTCCTTCATGTCCACGTCTTTTTCTGGCAGCAGTTCAGCCGATAACTCACCTCTCCTCCATTGATGTAGTCCAAGATGAAGTAGAGTTTGTCCGTTGTTTGGAAAGAGTAGTGCAGGCCCACCAAGAACGGGTGCTTGACATTCTTCAGCAACACATTCCTCTCTGACATGATGTGCTTCTCCTGAGGATCACAAAGAGCAGGGGGGTCAGAGAGCTTGACGACAAGTATGCATATGCACTTGTGGCATGTCTGAATGCACATTTACCTCCTTCTTCTTGAGGATGGCCTTTTTCTGTAGGACTTTGACTGCGTAAAACTGGTCATCTGCACGATGGCGTGCGAGCAGGACCTTCCCGAAGCTGCCCTTGCCGATCACCTTGAGAAAGTGGAAGTCGCTTGGTTTGGCCGAGGGATTGGACGATGGACCGAGGTTGATCTGTTGGGATGGACTAGGCTGTGAGAGGGGCAGAAGATGAGGAAGTTAGAGCCACATTATGAACCCCAAAATGTAATGTAAACAGAGGAAATGTGCGTGTATCTCTACATGCAGTAAAAATATAAACGAAGAAAGAAGCACAGAGTTCTCTGTTGAATGCAACAATACTTACAGGAGGGGAGGGGTTTGCGTTCATGAGCTCGGCATCCTGAGGAGGACTCAAGTTCAGAATAGACTGAACTTCGGGACTGGAAAAAAAAACAAAGAGTTCAAGTTTAGTTCATTCAATTAAGCATCAAAAACTTCGTCGGTCGTTGTAAATGTGTGAATAAGCTGATCTGGGAGTCACAAAGCTTCTGAGGAAAGAAAATAACCGGCATTTCTGGTTGCGCTTTCCAGTGTTTCGTCTGCCAGTGAACGCAGAACAATAACATGAGTCAGATGGTACTCACTGCTTGCAGGCGTAGGAGTTTGTGGCGAGCCTCTGAATGAAGTCGTTCAGACCCATCCTTCTCTGTTTCATAAAAGCTGCAACGCAAGAGAGAGAGAGAGAAAAAAAGTTCAGATTTTGAAATAAAAAAGCAAAAAAAATGTGCATCCATGTCATGAAGAATCGAATATCCAGTTATGAATGCATACCAGTGACTAAAGACACTATTCCTCTCGATTTTGTGTAAGTCAGCACAGGCATTGGTGCTTCTGTTTTGATTGTCATGATGTGATGAGGTGACAGGCTCTGCCTCAAATCTAAAATATAACTATCATGCCAGTGGCTCTTGTTTTATAAGAGGCTGGGGAGGAGGGAGGAGCTCCCCAACACATCCACACCCCCTGGTGGGCGTGATCGTCTGCAAACATTTCTTTTAGCTATATGGCAAGTGAGATCATGATCAATCGCGTTCTCGACCAATCAGAGGCCGTTGCGCTCCTGCCGCGTCATAGCCGCACCTCAAGATGTGCTTGCGTCAAAAAGCATAGGAAAAATGGGGGGAAAAAAAATATTTACCACAACCTACTGAAAGGTCGGTTTGTACTATTTGCGCATATGTTTGTGCAACACCATAGCAACGTTTCTTAACATCCTATGTCTCACACAGTGTGAACCAAGACAGCCACATTCCAGTCTACACTAAGGTGAAAACACTAATCCTATAGGCTAATGACAACCAGATGTGTGCACTAAGTAACATATGGTGGCCCTTGATGTTCCAGGAGTACAGAATAAACTGCAGACTGTACAAACAAGTGAACATGAAGTAAAACTGCTCAAGAGAGTTCATGAGATTTGGGATTATTCTCCAAACTCCATATTATTTTTGTAACGCTGCTCCCCCGCCTAACACCCCCCTTGAGATTGTAACTCGGTCCTGGACAAATAATCTGATAGCCTCTTAACTAGGCCTATCAGCTTCACCGTTTGGCTGCTTTTCAATTAAAACGGCCGGGAGTGACGCATGTTCCCTCGGTATACAAAAGACTAGAGGGAGAGCCTGAGCCGTGGGAGGCCCGATGCCAAGAAAATAAGCCGCTGGTAGTGGAAAAGTACAGACTGAGAAACTTCTGAATACATCCAACTCAAACGAAAAAGAAAAAAAAGACAGATCAAACCCGCAATCTGTTTTCAACCTACCGGAAAGCCTCTAAGAAACAGCCAAAACACTTCAATGTGATGATCAGAACGAAATATTGTGGAAATATGCCACTTGTTTAGCCTGTGTGCGCGCTGGCCCACAGGAGACCACACAGGATCGGTTAGGTTCGGTTATGTAAGGCACCTGGTTCAAGTTGTACCAACACGGACACAGTGGAATGAACGTGTGTGAGACGATATCACCTGTGAAAGCCGAACACATTTGAAAAGGATAGCGATAACCGTGCGTAAAAAGCAAGGAGACGTAAACGAATCCATAGTTAAGTCATTTGCGCTGCACAATTTCTGCAACGGTGTATAGACAGCAGCAGAGTGCGAGTGGTCAGCTGTAACCTCGCTGCACAAAACGACAACAATTTACAAAGTTTTGCGTAAAAACACGCCGCACATCGATCATTTCACAGGTACACAGGTTTTCTTATTTGCCTGGAAAAACGCACGCCAAGCTCCAATTCAACACAAACAAACCTTTCAGCTCTGACGGAGTTCTCATTTCACTGCCTGCAGCGCCAAAGATCAACAAGTCGAAAGAGAGAGTTGCCAAGCTTTTTTCCTGGCACTTTTAAAAGACCCCCTATGAGCCAGGCTCTTCCACAGATAACAGCATCATAAATCCAGGTCACGGGATTATGGGGTGAACGGAGCGCCCCCCAAGTATGTCTGCCAGCTTTCTACCCAACCACAGACACTCCAGACACAGAAAGTAGGTTAGGGAGCTTTAGCTTTACCCATACAAAAGAAACTATACATATCACAATAGGCTGGTGACAACATAAATGCCATTAAACTCTACTATAAATACCTACAGTTTCCTGCAGGAGCATTGTAAGAATATTATGAAGATTTTTTTTTCGAATGGAGAAGCCGTCGCTGTTGGTTTACAATGAATATGCAGCCTACTTACACGTCAAAGCGGTCGTTTTGTCTTTCATAAGGAGGCTTTATTTTCCGAATCACAACTAGGAAGGAAGCTTTAGTTTCCTCGGCAGGCAGGTGATCGAACTACACCGCATTCCTTCTCTTGGAGACTTTCATCCAGAAGATTTTCTTTTTTTTTTTTTCTTTCTTTTCAGGGCGGAGACGTCCCGCCTCTCTTTCCTTCCACTCTACAGTTGCACTGCTGAATTAGTTTCCCCAGGGCGGGGGACGTGCTGCCTTCAAAGGCTCCTCATAAGCTCCTACTTTCGAGTTCAGCCAACTGTTGAAAATATAGACTTCACTTTTATTTAAAAAAATGTAAATTATGGAAACCCATTTCTGCCCATGTGATGAAAAAACAGACCCTCTACGTCATTATAATAAAAAACTTTCTCAGAATAACGACTTAACTTCACAAAGTAAGTTTCTCGTTATTTTGAGACATACAGTCATTATTTCGAGAAAGTTTGTCATTATAATGACTCACAGGATATGTTATTTTCCATATTATTGTTTCTTTCACCGGCGGCAATGAGCTTCCATAGTAATGGAATCAATCTGCAAAGTGTACAGTATGTGTTACCACACAATAGCAACAGACCATATCATTATCATTATAGCTTGGTGACACACTTTTCTAGCTTGGCACCACCTCATGCATCTGTATTTCACTTTAAACTACACTTCTGACCTTTAACCATCACATAAAGACAAAATCTGGTTAATAGTTAAATGCAAACATGTGGTTTATTTAATTTCCCCTTGTAGTCAGTTTTTTTCCACTACAGCCTGCTAGCTGAGGTCATTCACCTGAGCTCGGAATTAAAAAGCAACCCGGATTAGGAAATTCACTGAGTTCACATTCGTTTAAAGTTTAGCAGCAGCCAACAAGTTGCACCCACATTGAGCTCTCCCAGCTATTTTGTGCATGTGTATACACACATGGTGTTTCCTCTGGATAAAGCACATTTTTGTCTTTGGGAGTGTGTGAGGGAGTAGAGAACAGGGAGAATAAATGAAAGGAAACGTAGACGTGAAGACGCGAGTGGCAAAGCACTGTATGGACAGGTGGTGCAGTATGGAAAACACCGTGGGAGTGTGGATCAGATGAAGAATAAACAGTGACGAGATGAACATCTTTTTAACGAAACCAGTGAACTTTCAGTCAAATCTAATGAAGAGCAAGGGAGCGTGAAAAAGTTGTGTTACAGCAACGTCGAGTTGTTATTAGACTGTGAAAATGCAGAGGCAAAGACAAGCCACAATTAAGGTTTGTCGAAAAAATGGCTAGAGAGAGAGAGAGAGAGAGAGAGAGAGAGAGAGAGAGAGAGAGAGATGGCTGCATATGTGTGCGTGAGAGAGAGAGAGAGTAAGTATTATTTTGCTCCTGACCCCTGGCATCTCTCAGAGAAAATCATTGTGTTCATTGTGCATGTGCGTGACTCTGCAGTTTTTATATATAGTCTCAACTTTTTACTGCTGTTTCTGTTCCTCCCTTAACTCAGGTCAAATCTATTATTAATCTGTCGCCCCATAGCCACCTGATGCACACACACACACACACACACACACAGCTGGAGATGGAGCTGGAGGGCAAAACAAACCTGCAGAGAAGCTGACAGAACATGCACACACATACAGAGACACTCTTTCTCTATCTATAAAACAGAGAGAGAGACAGAGAGAGAGAGACAGAGAGAGAGAGAGAGAGAGAGAGAGAGAGAGAGAGAGAGAGAGAGGTCACATCGGGTGCAAGGTGTCTCTCAAAACGCCTCTCCTTCACTGCACCAACAACAACTGTTTCTTTGAAAAAATATATTTTTCCTTGAGACAGCGGAGGTTGCCATGCTTCGCATTTAATCTACAATATCTACCACTAAATTCCACAGTAGCAGTCCACGTGGGACACAAGCCGACAACTTTCATCAACACTTGAAAGCATCACGCGGCAAACAAGTGCAACTTTGTGCATCACAGATTGCGTCCTCGGACAATAAAGAAAAGCGTTGTTAACCTTAACAAAAGTGCACACTCCGAATAATGAGCAGCTGCTTTACATTTTTTATCCAAGTAATAAGGACCAAAACATGTAGCAGGAGAAGATTTAAAGTGACGATGAGGAAGACGTTACCTCCGCCGGGATGCGAACACTTCTCTTGGTCACTTCTGTGGTCATATGAAGCCCAGAGTTGGATGAAATGAGAGAGAGTTGTTGAGAGAGAGAGAGAGAGAGAGAGAGAGCAAGACTAACAATAGGTCCACTCAGTCCTATTTGGCCTTCTCTCCTTTTTGGATTTGCAGGCTGCTTGCATGGGCCCTGAACAAGAGGAGGCTCCAAAATACTTAAGCTGTGTGTTTATTGCCTTTTTTTTTGTGTGTATGTGTGTGTGTGTGTGTGTGTGTGTGTGTGTGTGACTCTAGTACATTATGTAACCCACTAGCAGCACTGTCATTGGCGTCAAAGCCAGCATTGACTCACACACTTTGGGGGCCAATCCATGAAAGGACAGGAAGAGGTTTGCTGCAGTGCCAGAAGGGTTGAGGTGAAGGATATTAGAGCTCTAGTATAAACACACGCTCCATCAGCCCACCCACGTACAGTATACCCACACATACACAAAGAGCAGCATACATATGCCCATATTCACGCTTTCTCCCGGCAGATGACATCCATCCATTAAATCCTTTCATCTCTTCCATCCCTCCATCTTGCAATGTGCGCTCTCTGTGCCGGCCGGGGAGGATGAGGCTGCTGGTGGCTACAGTTGATCTGGCGTTGAATGTGAATGAGCCTTGGTGGTGAGGAACCATATGACACCGTTACGTAAAAGCCCCAGCTATTCAGAGAGGACAGCTAGGCTTTTATTTTGCCACTGGTGAGTGTTTGGCTAGCTACTATCACAAAGTAAATAGCCTACTTATGCCTTCAGCTAACTCCGTCATGTGGCGATTGAGACTCTCCTGTGTTTTCTTTTTAATAGTCTGTTAGAGATGATCTATGTGTGCTCATTGGTGTGTTCGGTAACACTTCATTTTGTACTTCCCAGAGTTTCGTAATCATTTCTTAGAAATTAATTGCTATGTCATTGTCAGCTGTTTGGAGGGTTGCTTGAAAGCATCATGTGTTTGATGCTCATTATAGTGTCCAATGGGCACATTACCAATTACTTAACTCCAATTAGTTGCTAGCATAACCCATAGTCAGTGCACAGCAAGTCAGCTAAACATGCATATATGTATGTGGAGTACAATTAAACATAAAGGGAGAATATATAATCAAGGAATGGCTGTTTACTTGGGTTATAATGGAGAAGATACTTTAAGGAAATCAACAGCTGCTCGCAAACTCCACAATCTGTTTCAGAACTTTGTCTTTATTTTCTAATTATCAAAATACAGCATTTCTCTTCTTTCCATGAAACGTTGTATAAGTTCAGTAAGTTATCAGGAAATTACAAATACATCAAAAAATGAATTCTCAATGTGTTTTACTGCTTCTACCTTTGAAGGAACTCTTGGGTATCAAACGCTAAAAGCGAGAACTTTTACTTTTTGATTATGTAAATGTTTTTCTCAAGAAGAAAACAAAAGGATTGGAAAGACAGGGCATAACATGCAGAGAAGGTTCCCAGCAGGAAGTGAAATTGGAATGTTTTCGTTCTTAACCCCAAGGCCATCAGGAAGTCCCAAAAACTAAGAACATATTTGCCAAGAAAGGATATTTTTTAGTGGGCCGTATGAGGGCGAGGATTTGGCTTTTGGATTAGGAGCTCGAATTAGGTTGAGGTTGTGATGGTCAAAGGTAGATTTAAGGGACAGGGATTATGTCAGTGGCAGCAGCCCTGGCTCTGAATACAGTACACACACCCAAATCTGTCTCACTGCAAACCTTCAGGATATAATGGCAACAAGCATTTTCAGACAATCTCAAAACTGTCTCTGGCTTGGGAGTGTCTTTATGGATTATAAGGCACATGTTTTGTGTTGTGTTTGTGAACACGTGCATGTGTGTAGGTGTGTATGTTTGTTTCTGTTGAAGGGCAGGTTGACACAGGTGATGGATGTGTCATGAGAACACACACACACACACACACACTCAGGTTTTGTAATTACACGTTATATAAACCTGTTAGCATCTCAGGAAGACGAGGACTTTAAGTCAGTGTGTAAATGCTGATTAACTTCCCTGTAGCAAGTCGATGAACATGCTAATATGTTTTAACAAGGGTATCCTCAGCAGATGCTCTTTGTGACATAAGACCACAGTGAAAAAAAGTGTTTCGCTGTTTGCTCCTCTGTAACTTTGGACAGAACTCTACTCCCTAAAATGATTATTATTGGATCTATCCCTGGCTCTCCAGCATTGCTCTCCACTGCTCCTTCCACCACACACATCCCTGCATCACAAAATGACTCCTATGTGACAAACTTCAGCTTTTAAGTGCTCCGAATGCCACTAATTGCTGAGCTTGGAGAGACAGGGTGTAGCAGCATCACGGCCGAGGCCACAGGAACAGCTTGTCACCAGCTTGGCTAATTGCTTGCATGTCTTTCCATGTGCCGAAAACTCCCATAATTAACAGGCAGACTACTCCCAGTGAAAAACATTTTCATCAGAATATAGTTCTTGTCACATTGCTTTCTTGGAGATGTTCCAGCAGGCAGCAGGTACCTGCAGGTCTGCCACAAAGTTTTGTTATTGCAGTAGCACAGAGTGACAAGCGGGGATGGAAAGTAACTAAGTACATTTACTTCACTTCTATACTCCAGTACAAAGGCACTCGTACTTTAAGGATTTCCACCACATGGTTCTTTATACTTTATACATCTTTAGTTACTAGTCACTGCAGATAAAGACTGCACATACAAAACCTATGAGGAGCTTATAAAATATGGTACAGTATTATAGATGACACTACCAACTGTATAGAATAAAAAAGTTGAAATTAGCTACAACTCGACCAACTACATCAGTAAAACACTAGTTACACATTAATGCATCAGTAATATTTATCCAATTATATATATGTAATAGCATAACATGCCGTTTTTTCAGAATTATGAGTATGTGTTGTTTTATTTAACATGCAGGACATTTACTTGCAAAGGAGTATTTTTATATTTCAGTACCGATCACTTTTACTTAGGTAAAGAATACAAATACATCCTTCACCAGCAGTGACAAGTGTGTGCATACTATCCACTAGTGGAAATAGAAATATATACGTATATAATAATCATAATATCTAATAAATAATGTTCTAACAATACAATGCATTGCAAATTAGAATGAGTTAAATGTGAGTTTTCTTCTGCTCATTATTACATTCTAAAAATGAGTCAAGAGTGAAAAGAAAGTTAGTTTCTAAAAATAATGCAATGGTGTGCTCAAGCACACTCACGTGAAGAGCCCATGCAAGAATCCAAGCAAAGGTAAAGGTATCAATAAAAATATAGATTAGCTTCAATTACCCACGCAGATATTATGTACTTTGGATTGGACTATGATCTGCGGCACAAATAAGGGACACGATGGAAAATCAAAGTGTTGCCACTTGGTCACTTACAGTCATGTTGGCTATAAACTCACCCAGTGACAGGAACAAACAGACACATTTCTGCTGCAGCAAGTTGTGGAGAGTTGCGGAAAAGGTGACTGTGTCACGTGTATGATGATCAGTGCTCAGTATTGTGTCTCTAACTACTGTTTTGCTCTCCAAGCCAGTTTCCACAAAACAAAAAAATAGTAATCTTGGTTTATGAACAACAGTTATTATCCTGGGAACTTAGAGGTTGGATTAGAGAGCCAAGTGATAAAGTAAAGTTACACAGTGTGTGTGGTGTGTGTGTGTGTGTGTGTGTGTGTGTGTGTGTGTGCAGACTGAATAATCTTTCCCCCGCATCAATCAGGATGAAAGGGAAACAACAAACAAGAGAACAAATGGACAAAGAATGAACTGTAGATGACTATTTTGGATTGATGGTGAAAATAATCCAAACTGCAGATAATAAGGAGAAATTACCTCGGGACTGACGGCGAGGGATGACGGAGAGAAATAGCAGAGGAATGAGACTCACAGTGTGAAAGACAGATGGGAAAAAAAGGAGAGAAGGGAAGAAATGGAAGAATACAAAACAACGGGTTTAGTGACTTACTGTTGTCGCCAGGGCAACCGTAGCTGTCTGGGTCTGACTCATTGTGGTAGTACAGGTCCATCGCCTGGGGGAGAAATATGGCATTACTTAGGAAAAACAAATTGAACACTTTTATGACAAAAACATGCAAATAAAACATAAAGACGGAATCACATTAGACTGTGGATTCAGTTGCATGCACCAAATAATTCTGAGTAATGCATATTCGTTATTAACTGACCTGGCATATAAGGCAACACACTGCTATTGTTGTGTACAACCCTGCAAATCCAGTTTTGGCAATGTTCTTCTTTGAATAATAATAAGTCTTCACCTTGTTTATATTGTACAGCCCTTAGGCTTATAACGTTTTTTTCAAGCCACCAATAAATAAATAAAGATTGTCTAGTCAATCTACAATTTATAGGGCAGTGGTTCCTAACATGGGAGTTAGTCAAAACCAAATCTGAGGGGTCACAAGATGATTGACAGGAGAGGAGAGCAGAAAAAAAACATATTTTTGTTCTAACAATTTATATAGATTTTTTCTTTTCCTTCCTTAAAATTTTCTTCCTCATCATTTTTTTTCTTGTGAAACACTCGGAAGTAATCTGTTAATTATGGAACACAAAGGGGGGGAAAAAAAATCACTTTTTAGTTGAACTGGTTACAACTGATAAACTAATGTAACCTGTGATGAGGGGTCGTAAACATTATTTTAAAGGGTTGCAAGCCAAAGAAGTTTGAAAACCACTGATTTAAACTGCTTTTCTTAGCTCTTGAAAACAGTATATTGAGTATAAGAGATGTGACGTTTTTGAACATCAGCAATCTAAAACCTGAGCCAGACTTGTTTATGATCCAGTTTCAGTTGGTTCCCCACATGACGTGTTTTAATGAGGTTTGGGTTTCCAGGGTGAGACTGCATTAAATCACTTCTCCTGAGTCCTATGCTGAAAGCGGTGAGAAACCTCTGCTCTAACAACATGAAGACAACATGAGAGTATTATTGTGCTTTAGTGAGACTAAACTCCAGGATAAAAAGAAGATTAACTGCTCCTTGATCTTGTGAAGCTAAACTAGGTCAAGTTCACTTTTCATCATATCTTGAGATGACGTGTGATCCTTTACTGAAGTACCCACATGCATTCAAAATCCTACTTAAGTAACAGGACAGAGGTATAATCAGCAAAATGTCCTCAAAGTTTAAAAGGTAAAAGTACTAATTCTGCAGAAAAATGTAACTGATATATTATTATGGCCCTCTTCTAAAGTTCACAAGATAAACCTGGGTAGTCTTGAGATGGTGCAGGAAAGAAGAAACGACAAAGTTATGATGCACAAAATAGAATTCTCTTGTTGGGACTTTTCTCTAATCTTTGCTTTTATTTAGAAATATTGAATTTGGACCCCACACCATTATTAAAATTAAACCATCTGAGAGGTTTAAAGGAAACTATCTCTTTGGTGGAACTGACAGTAACTCATAGACAAAGGCTGCCAACAAGACACTGCATTTTTGTAAAATGTCACAATCCCACAGATTGGGAACCACTAGATTAATATGTTACAAGGCATTTCATTTCATAACTAGTAATTTAAGATGTCAAATGAATGCAGAGAAGTTGAGTGCAACATGTCCCTCTGACATGTGGAGAAGAAGTTTAAAGTTCCATAAAATGGAAAATGCAATTGCCTGAAAAATTGTACTTTTGTACTGTATGTGTCGACCCACGTGGTACATTTGATTATAACAATCAATATATTGCTCTACATACGTGGCAGGTTGAATGGTTTAGAAATGTGCAAGTAAACACTCATGACTGTGCGCAAAGGTCTCAACAGCAATTACTTATGTCCGTCCCACTTTTTCTTTTCACATACATTTACAGCATAACTGTCAGCTGTCACACGACCAGCAGCATTCGCAGCTCAGGAAATTCCCATGTCATGTCAGATATACATTTTGTTGTGATGTCGGAGTCAGTCATCCACTTTTCAAAGTGTCCCCGGCAAACACAGCCTTAGCCTAGTTTGCTATTCCACGTCGCAGCTCTGAAAACTTATCGCAGATCTCAGCGTTCTCCCATGGGTGTTTCCTGACAACGAGACAAGCTGAGGCGTGTTTGTGCGTGAGGGAGTGGTTTCAATATCATCACTTTGTTTATTCATTCGGAGGCGCTGCTTTTAACAATCTGCCTGTCATTGTGGTCATTTCATCTCCATGCAAGTCTCAATATACCTGACAGCAGCCTTGTCGATCCATCTTTTCCTCTCTCACATTTCTACACATATTGCTTGCTGTTATCTCCTTACACTGTCAACATCTCTCTGCAGTCAACGATCACTTTACATGCGACTTTCTCCTTGACTTTACCTCGTGTGCTCTTTTTCTCCCTTTCTTCAGGGCTGTTTATTGATTCAGCATAGAGATCTGATGGAGTCGTATCCATAGTGATGGTGAATCTAGGCTCTTAGTTCATTAATATTTCATCGCAGATTTATGTTTCCAAAAGAAGACAGAAAGACAGTTTGGTTGTTTAAGCAGAGGCCAAGAGAGAGAAAGTGTGAGGGTCAAGGAGAGGTAGAGGCTTGACTCGACTGTGAGTCATAAGATAAAGCACATGTAACAATAAAAGGGCGAGAACTCATTTTTCTTTTGCCCACCAAAAAATGTGTACGTTTGCTTTTCTTGGTTTCTATGCACCAAAACAACTGTAGAAACTATTGGCACCTGTTTCCTATACTGGCAACAAACATAGAACCATTGTGCTTTCCAGTATCACTTATTATTATTATTTTATTTTACATTAAACTGTCAACAATTTCTTAAGTTATGACATAACTGGAAACAGGTTTTCCGCAGTCTTGTGTGGTTACCATGTGCTGCTTGTTTCACATTTGCCACAAGCAATAAAAGTGGATTTGAATCCTTGTTTTATCGCCACACATGTACACAGCACAGCACAGACAGTAACATTTAGACTCTGCATTTAACCCATCCCAGTATTAAGAACAGCGGGCAGCTATTATATATACAGCGCCTGGGGAGCAGTGTGTGGGGGGGGGCGCCTTGCTCAAGTGTTTTCATTATTTTGTCAACTCCCAGTAGGTGTTATCATATAATTAACCATCTGAGAAAACTCAGTGTCAACAATATTTCATTGTACCATTGTGGTGGTGGTCTGGTGGTTGGGCATCTGGGCTTCCGAATAAAACACCGGAAGGTTGTGTGTTGAATATCGTAACTGTGCATTGCTAACGTCTATAGTATACTTTAACAAAGAGTAGAACCTGGAAGTTCCCTGCTTTGGGATCCAGTGATAACTGAAATAAATGAGTTTTTGTTACTTGTAATTGAACTATAATTATAATTATAATTTAGCTATAGACAGATTAAACTTGCCTGTGTGCGTTGACGTGGCTGCCAGGTGTCCTCCAGGGCGTAGCTGATGTAGGGCCCACTGCAGATGGAGCACTCCAGCATGACGGGGCTGGCCATGAGGGGCGAGGCGTGGATCCCCCAGGACTGACAACCCCCCAGGTGGACGTCTGACTCTGCTTCCTTCTGCTTGCCTGTACCGTCGGCGTGATGGCGAGACAGCATCTTCCACTTCCTCACCTGTAAGTGAAGAGAAGAGAAATAAATGGCGTCACATGCTGTAGTGCAGCATCCAATTTTTTTCCAATTTTTTTTTTGTGTTGCTAATATTTATTTTAAACATTTATATGCATTATATTATATATATCACAATGTAATAATTATATAAATAAAGTGCATAATATAAAATGGAATAATTATCATTATATATGCAATAATTTAATTATATGTTTTGCACTTTACTGTGTGTATTGTTATGCCTATTTTTTCCAACCAAAACTAAAAGTGTCGTGCTCATACTGTTTGGGTGGTTTATTAAACTTACCAAACTACCAACACAGTCAACACAGTCACTTCATAAATATCTGAGCGTTACATTTGCATTGCACATGCAGCAGGGAGTGAGTTTGTGTCAGCTTTAGCAGTAATCTCCTCTCATGTGACAGCTGCACAGTGACACATTCCCCTGAGGACTTTTCATCTCAAACACCTCTTCTCCATCATTAAGCACGTGATGGGCAACACTGACTGAAAGCATATCGTGGGCATGGACCGAAAAACACCTTCAAGGGAAGAGAAGGTGTGAGAGAGAACTACGAGATGCATGGGACAATGGAAGCTAAAGGTCAAGGTGCACGTAGTTCTTGAGGGAAACTGAATGACATGGTTGGAAGTGTCAGTGACCTAGAACGGCTGTTATGTAAGGTAAATGCTGTCCTTGCCACACAGAGCGGTTCAGTGACTGCAGCCAAATAAGTCTTATCAAGGCCTCTATCAGTGGCTGCTGCTCTGCTGGCCTTTACATTACCGCAACTTGGCACGGGGAAATGTGTGTGAGGGAGATTGTGTGTGTGTGAGTGTGTGTGTGTGTGCGTGTGCGTGTGCGTGTGTGTGTATTAAAGTCCGAAACTTGAAAATGGTTGCTCCCTTGACTATAATTATAGCTCAGTGCTGAAAGGACAGAATGGATCTAAACAATTACTGAGGGTGTCAAAGACAATATGATACCATTCTGTCACAACACTGTGTGTGTGTGTGTGTGTGTGTGTGTGTGTGTGTGTGTAAGGAAGATCTACCTCTATCTGTGTCTTTGTCTACAGTACCATTTTAGTACCATTTTAAGTTGATAAAATTGTATTGAATCAATACAATAAAAACATGTAAGTGTGAAAGCAATAGTTCCATTTTGTTTGGAGCATAGGGCTACATTTATTCCCTTTCTGTTGGAGAGTTACACGAAAAAGACATCACTTCAGCCAGCGGTCGTTAGCTTAGCTTAGTTTAACACTGGAAACAGGGAGAAACAGCAATCCTGGCTCCGTCCAACGTTAACTAAATAGCTCTACAAGCACCTGTAAAGCTCACTGATTAAAATGTTATATTTTGTTGTTTGTTAAATCTGTATGAAAATGTGTAGAAATGACACTTTTTCTTCACTCTGAGTGGAGACTCACGGAAGTTACTGCTCCCAGCCAAGAAATAAATTGTCATTTTTAGGCTTACGTTTTTGTACGGATTGAACAAACTAAATATAATGTGTTAATTAGTTAGCTACATAGGCACTGTTAAGCAGATTTAGTTATAGAGCTTCAGACAGAGCTAGGCATATGTTAGACTTTCCTGTTTCCCTAATTGTTTATTTCTTTTGAGTTTAAATGGCTATATTTTTCACGTCTTGCATTCTATTTAATATATTTCTCTATCTCAAAGTATTAATATATTACTTCACCTCAAAGTGTGCATAAATGAAATACATTCGTATTAACATATTGATATACACAATGATGTACACAAAGGAAGTCTCGGTCAGAGTGGAGGTATGTGTGTGTGTCGTAAACATTGTTCCTCTGGGCAACATTTAATGTGCAGACCCATAAACTGCTCTTTATTAGGCTGAACAGTAAATGTTTATCATGCTAATGAGCCTTTAATGTATGGCCTCTTAGTGAACCATATTCCAGTACCATGCTTCCCTGGAGTGGGTAGGAAAATATGTGCTCAGGAAGTATCACACACACACACACACACACACACATTTTTAAGCATGCCATCTCCAGCCTCCGCTTCCTCTTAACCCCTTTCTCTGCCCTTTGACCAGGTTTTGTGCCGCGACCCTTTGAGACAACAGTGGTCCTGCCATTAGCAATGCTGCATAAGGCCTATACTATAAGATCTGTCCTTTCACCTCAGAAAGCCAGGATGTAATACAGTCCAGGGATCTCTTCATACTAAGGCCAGAATGTACACATCAGAAACAAAGTCCCATAAATCAAGAAATAAAAGCATCATGCACCTGCCAGTCTTTAACTGACCTTTGCCTGTGTTCTTTACACATCATCTTTGAAAAACAGCAATGTCTCAGTCACTGACAAACTTATGTAAAACCTTTACCTTAAGGTTTTCCCTTTACTCTCATTAGATCTAGTACAATAGTACTGTGTGATAAAGCTGCGACAGAAAACACTGTGGTCTTGAACATTCTCGTTACCCCATAGACTGATACTCACCAAAAGAACTGAATATACTGCAATTTATGTAGATCCCTTTAGAACTACAGTCAGAAAAATCTCAACACTGTGTGACCTTTAACGATAGGCCAACAGTAACTGAAAGGCATTTCATATGATATGTGTTGAACCAACCAATATGACATTCTCGGATTATATATTGAGCTTCTATAAAGTGGTATTTACAGCTGTTGTTTTGCATTGAAAGGCCTTTCTGTTATTCTGACTATTCCATATAATTAGGCTAATACCTCCGCTTAAGGCCTTTGTACAAAACACAGAAGATAAGGACATAGTTTACAGTAGTGTTATTAGCCAGTATATGGCCCCCTTTCCTGGTAACCCCCTTTTTGCCTCGTCCTGCTTATCCATTCCTGTCCTCTACCAGCTCCCCTTGGTGTGTTACTCCACCTCTAACAAGCTGTGTGACGTCCCACATATGTCTGAGCATCAAAGAGTAATGAAATGAGGGGAAGGCGAGAGAGCGTCTGCGGGGGGAATCATAAAGTACAAGAAGGGAATGAGGTGAGAGCGGAGACAAAAAAAGAATATGTTTGAAAGACGAAAAGATAAACAGAGAAAATGAGAGTGTGAGATAGTCTTACATAAACCGTCCCGTTCCCTGTCAGAGATAAGATTTGCTTATTACCACCAAGGTCACTGCTCTTTCTTCTCCCTTTCTTATCCCCGCTTCTTCTGTTCCTAGATCGCAAACACGGGTTTTTAAAAAGAAGGAGGGAGGGGGGAAATTATATCCAAACGAGTAGAGAGAGATGATTCAGGCAGTCCAAATGGAATTCAAACGCAACTACAGCATGTCCCACGGGAGATTAAGTCTCAGAAATACAGCCAGAGAAAGAGAGAGAGGGAGAGGGAGAGTCAAGCTGAAAAATGAGAAAGAGTATCTGAGAAACAAGACAGCAGGACGCAGAAAAACTGTGATATTATTGTTAAATACATGAACAGACCAAGGGGTTAGTGTGGGATTTCAAGATTGGGATTTTGACCCTAAACTGCTTTGCGACCATTTTCATCCTCCGGGGTCATTTTCGGACTCTTTTCATCTTTAAATCCTGAGGAGTGCTGAGGTTTCTGAACCCTGACTTACTGGCAAACACTAATATTCATGTTCATCCAGTATGCCTAAATCCCTGCAATTTGTCTTAGACATTAAAAAGCTGGCCTCTCCCTGGACTTTCTTAGCATCTTCTCCAATATTTATCTCTGTTTTTCTCATTTCTATAAACAGAAAGAGAGGAATATATATATATATGTGGGACAGAGCGTATTTACTTACCGCTCAGGCTATTAAGAGATTTGTTTCGTTGGCCTTTGTTGTGACATTAAGCCTTACCTTCTGTCTCACTGCGATTAACTAAATTGGCCAAAGGTGAAAACCTTGGAATACTGACTTTAAAAACATTGCAAAATATATACACATATTTACGGCTCATCTTATTTGAGATGGTTGAGGGTAACTACCTCTTGCCAACTTTCTCTTGCATATTAAATTGAATTGATTAAAACAAGATGAGTGCTAGCGACTCTGAGAGCATAATGACAATGCTAACATGCTGATGGTAAGTAGGTATATATATATAGCAGGTAGGCTATAACATGGTATATTTATCAAGTTCAACATCTTAATTTAAGGTGTACTTATGCTAACATAAGCTGATTGGCACTAAACACAAAGATTAGCTGAGGCTTATGGGAATGTCATTAGTTTTCAGGTATCTTTGTCACAAACCAAAATGTTGACCTGATGTCTGTGCTACAGGAATGTCGGCAAAGTAATCCATCCAATAGTTTTTGAGACATTTTATCAATTTAAATCTTGCTGGTGGCGCTAAATGAGAAGTCAGGGGATCACCAAAGTCAGTAGGATTCATCTTCTGGAAAACATGAAGGTCTGTACAAAGTTTCATGGCACTCCAATAGTTGCCGAGATATTTCCGTCTGGATCAAAGTGGTGGAGCAATAAAAGCCAAAGCATGGGTCTATACTTCTGCAATTGGATATCAGCGCTGACTGTTGATTCAAATCACAAGTTTCATAGCATGCCAATATACTCACTTTGCATCTTGACTATAATTGTTAGATTATTTTCCTTTTTTTGTTGCTGCGCGACATTGGATGTTGTTCATGGATCTAAAGGATTTAGCACCGCAAAACCAAAATGACGTCTTATGGTTGACCTGAACTGGAATAACAGTAAGACCCATAGGTCTGAGCCTTTTACAGTACAAAAAAAATGCAGTATGTAATAACAAAGCACAAAAACAACTGCTTGTTGTGCACTAGTATGCCATGAGTAAGCATATTGTCAATGATGAAGCAGATCAGGTCAATTCCAAGCTTAGTTGTCGAGTGCGAGCCATAAGCCCCCAAAACCTCATTTCACTAAGCAGTTTCAATAGAGCTGAGTGTTTGAATGGAAGAGAGAGAAGTTACACTGCATAGTCAGGGTGCTGCTGAGCCTCTGTGGCGCAGCAGTTTCTTGGCATTAGCTCTGGAACATCAAGATGGAAGATGGGATTAGCCAGGTTCTCAGGGTAGATTAGAACAACAATAATTCCCAAATTCCCACACAATAAGACTCGGAAGTGAGGATGCTACCTTTTTTTTCTAGTGGGACAATGTCAATCTCCCTGATATGGGGGAATTAAGCCGAAGGAGGACGCTTTTTTGAGTCCTGTGAACATTCAACTTTCAAGTCACTGATTATGCATTGAATAAATTGTGCATCATAGTCAATTCTATATCAGTTAATGTAACTAACCACCAGTCATTATCCGTTGTTCATGTAACCCCTTTATTCAAGCGCTCTTGTACTTGGTATGATCACAAATAAAGTTGTGTCACTTCCCTTGCAGTACATTTCACTACACAACGTGCTGTCATGGAGATGTAGATGTCTCTCTCTACATACGCTGATTGCCTTTGTTATCTGTATCAAACCAGACACGGTTTAGTCAGGATGACTCTTAACTTCACAAATAACCTGCTTTACTTTTCCTACTTCAGCTCCCCTATAGCTTGTTATAGCTGGGGTTCGGTAAAACACGACAAAACTAATTCACACATCCCCCTGTGTCACGACAAATCCAGGAAACTGCAGCCAAGGTATGAAGTGCCTCCTTTTCTGTGCTTTGGCAGAGAAAGCTTGTACAATGCCGCAGTGGCAATGGAAACAAATGCATTGTGCCATTTTAGGGTGCATATATACTGTACATCCACTGTGAGCAAAGAATAGATCATGCAAGAAAAGCACATTTATTACTCAAACCACATTCTTCCACTGCCAGAGCACTTGGCTTTTGAACAAAAGAATAGCAAAGGATTAGCAGTTTTCCATTGCTAAGTGTATGCTAAACAGTGGTAGCTTAGAATTGCTTTCCGGACCCTGGGAGTGTTCCCTCATTTAAATGCTGCTTAAATATGTTTAAGTCTGAGGAGAGAAAAACATGAGTCACACCATTACGGAGGGCAAGGGATGTTGGCATGAACATATTAAGGTAGTAAAGGTCGCAGGGCATGCTTTTACTGTAATAGAGGCAAAGGAAAGGTTTTCAACAGACAACCAGCTGACTCCATCAGGTGTTGCCAGGAGGATAAGAAGGAGCTGGAAGTTTGCCAAACTGATACAAACTGGCTTTATACCAAAACTAAGCTGGCACCTCGCCCGTTTCATTACTCAGCACAGAGTTTGAAAGACTCAGGGGGTTCTGACTTGTGGCATTTGCATGGAAAGAATGTGAATATGTGGTGAGGTCTTTAACGAGGAGAAAAGAAAGTTTTAAATCATTTAGCCAAACTATTCAAAAGAGTACAAACAGAAGTTATGTCTCCCTGGTATTGGTACAGTATGCCAAGCCAACCCCTTGGAATGGGATTTTTTTCTCTCCCAGTACTCTGTGTAACGCATTGTATCAAATTTAATTGGACCTTGTGGGTTGTTCCTCTTAATTTCTTCGTATTCCCAATTTTCAAAATTGCGAAAAAATTGCCAATTCCAAGCTAAAAACCAAATCAAATGTCAAATGCAACTCATGCTCGAATTCAAGGTTTTTTCCGTAAGTCAACCTATTTGGCAAGTATGGAGTAAGTATAAGTGTAGGACACGGGCAGCAAAGTTCATAAGTGCATTAGGTGCACCTAGTTATCCAATACAATAGCCCAGCAATAAATCAGACTTGCTGAGACTGTCAGAGAGTCTATAGTCCTTTTGTACACTGCAGTTTGGGGTGTTATTGGATTTCATAATAGTTAAATAGGTTTCTAAAATTGGCCTATATATTGGTGAAAACCCACCAACTCAGCCACAGATCGAGATTTTCCACCCAGATTTTCCAACAGCTGCTGGAGAATCCAGAGTTTGTTTTCCGTGACTTCAAACCCGTCAGCAGCACCAGTAAAAAGTGGGATCTTCGAATATGACCCACAAGCCATTAACCATTAGTTCCCTTAAGAAGTGATCTACTGCCCCTGTAGAAAGCACGAGTAAGGCACTTCACAGACCAGACAACGTCAAGAGCCAAAGTCTGGAGTTCAAAGTCCAACAGAAGAGCATTCTGACATCAGAAAGTCTTGTGCATCAAGTGAGGAATCTTTTTTCCAAGAAGACAATGTTGACAACCAATATGTGGGCCAAAGGTCTTGGCATTTTTTACTTCTAAAATTCCCCTGAATTCTCATCTGATTAAGCACTTGAATTGAATTTGCACTTGTCATCGACTGACAGTCTCACTTGACAGGATTTCTGAATGAAATCAGTCCACCATCAATTGCTAGGACGCATTAGCATTCTTGGAACAGAGCTTAGCCCGCAAGACCTTGTCACCGCTGAGGGAGAACAAGAGAAGTGGATTTGTCACAGGTCGTCTCCCTCTGTTTTGTCGCCGTTGAGAACGAACCGGTTCTGCCAACTTCCACATGAGAAACATGCTCTTTAGAACGCCACTGATCATCTGAGCCGAGCGTTTTTTTTTAACTGTGACTATAACTGTAACTATGATCAAGCTTAAGTTCCAGCTGACTCACAAAACATTAACAAGATGAGCTTACCTCACCGGCAAATGAGTTTTCTAGAAATTCATATGCAGTTTTTTACCCTCTACTTCCAGCTGAGATCTAATCAATAGTCGACGACATCTCTCAGGGAGTATATAACAATGACTGTTCTTCTTGAACACGCTTGGCTTCTCTCATCTCCTTGGATTTCTCCCGTCTTTTTTTCGTTCACTTCCTTCCTTCCTTCCTTCCTCCTCTCTCCTGCCCTCTCGCTCTCTTTTTGTCTTGCATGAATGAGGTTTGGACAGTAAACTTTCTGGATAAAGTTGGTGTTCAAACCATAGCGAATACACTGACTCATTAACAACACTATCATCTGATCCATACCCAGAATGTGCCATGAGGAATGCCATGAGCAACTTAGGTAATGGCTATGAGCTTATATAACAGATAATGTCAAAAATGAACATTAAACAGTGATTTTGCTGTTATGTTTTGTTCATATATCAATTGTTGCACTTTTCGCTTCTGAATTATATCCAGCTACGGCTGTAGTATGCAATCTTCCTCTAAGATTCTAGAAAAGTACTGAAAGTGTGTGATGAGAAAGATAAAATGCCAGGACAAGCAGCAGTCAGCAAAAGTTCATGTTCTTTTCATTTTTGATTAAGTTTTCTTCATCAAGAACCATACAAGCTTGATGTAAGAGATTAGTGGAAAGGCTACGTTTGCAGTAGTGTGTGTGTGTGTGTGTGTGTGTGTGTGTGTGTGTGTGGACTATCTAACAGTCTGTTGGTGCGTACACGACACAGTACAGGACGTCCTTATCAGAAGGATTTATATGCTTTTGATTTCTGGTCATGCTCAGGCAGTGGGGCAGATGCTCTGACCTCATCCTCTATCTTCTAATAAAAGTGTCCTCTCAGCTCATCTCTCTCTCTCTCTCTCTCTCTCTCTCTCTCTCTCTCTCTCTCTCT
>CALSBV010010705.1:518122-539601 GCA_943590825.1 Bovichtus diacanthus | reverse complement strand
TGTGTGTGTGTGTGTGTCACCCAAACTCACCTTTCTCTTGACAAACTGGAAAGCAGAGCACTTCTTAAAGGAAAAGGCAGTCTTCTCTCCTCCTCCTCCTCCTCCTCCTCCTCCTCCGCCACCTCCCCCTCCTCCTCCTCCCCCGTTCACCAGCTTCATGGCCGACACCGGCACTCCGCTTGCCTCCGTAGATCCCAGGGTGACGGACAGACTGACAGGGATAGAGGGAGAGTGCTTTAAGTCATGAGGAGAAAGATGTGGCTTTTGTATTTGTGAGTGCGGGATAGCAAATGAGAGGGATGCTTCTGTGGTGAGTGTGAGAGAGAGAGAGAGAGAGAGAGAGAGAGAGAGGTGGCAAAAAGAGGGTGCGAGGAGGATAGTGAGAGGAGGTGGAGGTGGAGGAAACAGATGGACCAAAATGCGAGGGACAGAGGCAGCAGGACGTTGCAATAAGAATGAGATTACTGCAACAACTTTAGGTGTCAGGATGGAGATAAAGATAGGGAGAAAGTGAGGCAGGAAGAGACGCAAACAAAAAGATGGAGAGAGGACGCCACCAGCTCCTGTTGCTGTGAGGAGGAAACAGCTCTCGTTTGCAGCCGGGAGTCAGACAGCATCTCAGTGAAAGGCGTGTGTGCGTGTGTGCGTGTGTGTGTGTGTGTGTGAAGTTTATCCAAGCATGTGTTCTTCTATTCACATGACGAGTGTGTTTACACATCCCTCCAAAATGTGTGTGTATGTACAGAAATAGATGCACACATACCTTTGTACCGGTGCGTTTGCTGGATTCACTGCAGCCTCTTTTTTTTATCCAAGGACTCCTCCGAAAACTGGTCCCGGATCAGATGCACCAACTCCCTGCTCCTCAGGTGTCCCTTCCCTGTCGTCACTGAACTATGCCCACATCCCCAAAAGAGGGTGGAGAGAGAGAGAAGACGAGGGGGAGTCAGCGATGATGTCCGTTTCAATTAGAGCGTGTCAGCTTGTGATCACAGCGCGTGTGTGTGTGTGTTGTTTGGGGTGAGTGAATGCACTGATGCCGCTGTGGTGTCAGCCTGTAAACAAACACCCAGGAAGTGTGTGTATGAGAGCAGCATGTGTGTGTGATGAGTCCAGCTGCAGTCCTCTGGCTCACACCAGCGCTACTTTATCAATGAAAGGCTCTGCAGTGAGCAAACGCTGCCTATCCTTCTCTCTCCTTCCATCTCTCTCTCCCTCGCTGTCCCTCATCACCACTCTGCCCTCCCCCTTTTCCTCCTCTCGCTCATTTTTCTGCTGCAGTCGATGGTGGCACCTCCCTCTCTCTCTCTCTCTCTCTCCCTCTCTCTCTCTCCATCTCCCTCTTTTAGTCTAGCTCACATCACACTTCATCCCCCCGGAATAATTTCTTTCTTTTTTCTTGTCTCTGAAATCGTCCCAGTGACGACTGAAGAGGACAGGGACGACCAAAATATGTCTCCACCACAAGTGTGTTAGGGTTGAATGTAGTGTTTTATCTTTCCTGACAGCTTTGGTCCGGATGGATTTGATACACACAAGCCTAACACACACATCTCACCATATCTGTGTGTATGTCCTTGCCTCTGTACCTATAACACAGGGTCGGTTTAATTTCCTGATGTGACCCCCAAGAATGACAAAGCCAAATCATGTTCCTTTTATGAGTCCATGCACTTCACGTACATAGTGAACCTGGCAACAAAAAATAAAAACATGTTTCCTAGTTTTGAGCTGGCTATATTGCCTTAAAAAGAACTGATAATAAATGAAATATTAAGCCAAAGGAAAGAACTGTTTAATTTTTTACAACCCATTAAATATAGATGTTTTGTATTACTGAAACAAATGCTGCATGTTTGGGAGATTTTTCTCGTATTTTGCCTTCTTCAAATATCAATTAAAAGCTGATGTATATTGACTTCACTCATGATGAGGAAACGAGTTTAAACTTGACCTTTGCCTGCTGTAGCTTACAAACTCAAATGGCCTGAGGCATTTCTAGCAGCTAATGTCAAAGTGTGACTTGAATTATAATTGGGGCAACATCCAAGGCATTGTTTGTTTGGCTTTTTCTTTCACCAGAACAAACTGCTCGATCTGATCAGTTCTTGTTTGGAAATAGTCAGTAGAAACAGTTTTTATCATGAAAGGTTGGAGTGAAAACCTATAGACTCTTGATCTTTGAATCCATGGTTGTTACAGAAAGTGTTGCCATCTCTAACTTGTTCACTTCGAGTTAGTCAAAAGCACCAGCACTTTTAATGGAGTATTGACATTTAGGGAAATATGTTTATTCGCTTCCAAATTGAAAGGATCGATACGAACCTCACATATATACGCTAAATTAACTAAATTAACACATAAACTCAGGTGGAAGGGAGAAACAGCTAACTTGGCCGAAGGTCATGAAACGTCAAATACAATCGATAGCTTACTTAGTTATATTTTGTTTGTTAAAGGCAAGACTATTTTACTTTGGAGAGAACAAATAACATATTGTTGCTCTTACAAATGAAAGTGTGAGTTATATAACTCACCATCAATACACTTGGCAGTGTTGCTGCTCCAGGCTTACCTGTTGTATACCGGTACCTTATGGTGGCTAGTGTTAGCTGATGTTAGCCGGCTCTAGGTAGGGATTGCTCTATTATTGACAATGCTGAGTCACTTCACTGAATTTATGATTTTTCTACAATTCTACTATTATTACAATGCTCCCCTGCTACCAGTCTTCATGCTAAGCTAAGACAAGCTACGCTAAGCATCTCCTGGGTGTAGCTTCCTATTTAGCAAGCATGAGTGGTACTGAACTTTTCATCTAACTCTTGGTAAAAAATAAGCATATTTCCAAGAGTAAACTTTTCCTTTAAACATTATCCAAGAAAGTATGAATGGCAACGCAGGACTTGTTAGGCCTACTGCTTCTTTCCAAATCCACAGTCAAGTTTCATCATTGCTTTGAATGGACTCATTTTGTAGAAGTAAATGATGGTTGTGTGTGAAAAGAGGTTTTCCAGTGCCAATGTACTTACTGAACAACACGTGTAGCAGAGACTTTGCAGGAAATACTTTAAATGTACAATTTGATTTGCATAAAATATAGTGAAATACATTGGTTTGCTGGAGTGTTTAATTTAGTAGCCTGCAAATAGTACAATTACATTGTTACTGTATTGATCAAGACAGAAGCAATTAGAAAGGAAAGGTTAAGAACCTGATAATTCAATGGGAAAAAAAACACCATCTGCACTCGCTGTGTGAATTACGAAGTCTTTCTTTATAACGCTCTGTGGCATATGTGGAAATTAAACTCTCATTACGCAGCAAGCAAGTCAGTTTGCCTCAGCTTCATATAGAGACAGATGTAGTTCTCCTTGCAGGGGTAACAGTGACTGTGCAGTATTCACTGTAATCAGGATCAGTCAGAGGCCCAATCAACAGTGACTCATCGGTAATGACACAGAACAATGATTGGTGAAATCATCTTTGCAGCCAGCTTCATAAAATCCAAGGGCGGCCTGCAATTTACCAACGGAGGCAAACAATCATTTTATTCTGTAGAGACCCTCTCGGGAGTTTTTTTTTTTTTTTGTTTAACCAGCATCTGTGAAAGTCTAGTTTGCCTATGAAATATTCTTTCAAACTTTATATACTGCACTCGGTTTTCATCAACATCCTTAGTCCTTTGAGTAGTTTTTGACTTAACATCTGAAATGGTTTTAATTGAAAGGCACAGAAAGATATAAAAGATTGTTTGAGCTATTAAGTGCATTTGTAATGCTTGCCTCACTGCATCTAGTCAATAGAATAAACAAAGAAAAAGTCTATTTTGTCTCCTAACATTTGAGCACCAGTGATTTGCTTCATTGAATCAGTCATACTAAAGGAAGAAAAAAACTTAGCTTGCCAAAATATCTCCTCATAGATCTATAAAGGCTCCAGGGGGCTATTATATAGTCTGACAGCAGCAACACTCTTACATAACCGCAAAAGTTTGAAAAAATATAGCTTTATGGCACATAAATTAATGCGATCTCCCAAAAGACCCAAAGATGCTTTGCTGCTCTCATGAATTTAAATGCAGCCGATAAATAATTAACAACAAGCTTTCTCAAATGGTTTAGAGATTTGCCAAAATTATCGCAAAGTCAATAAATTATATATTATCCTAAAAGTGAGCTAGATGCAGTAAAGTATCATATATAACAGCCCCTCCTCGAAAACAGACTCCAACTGTGACAACCACGTGATATGTGGGGGCTGGTGTTTACATGCATTTTCCTGCTTATTATTTACCCAGAATAATCAGAGAGTACATTTCCGACTGAGAACTTTTAATAGAAAGCCAAGTGAGGCTGTTTTAAGCCCTTGTGATGGTCAGAGGCTGGTATACACTTTCTATCTCAGTCTGCTAATGAGCTCCACTGGGCATGTTTTGATCGTATACCGAACAAGACCTGGTAAAAAAAAAATTAAAAAAATCTCTGCTAATCCTTCTCAGCCCTTTTTAGAGAGAAAAAAACAGCCCAACTCAACTTGACTCTCTGATGAAACCAGTGAATGTGAGAGAAAGCACAGACAAGGCCTAATGCAATGAGAAAACAGCTTACATCTTTAAAACTCCTAAAACCACAACACTGGAAAATATAAATGTGTCTTATTTTCTACATAAATTCTGAGAGATTCACTGTTTCTGGCCAAACACATGAATTAGGGCAGCAAAAGATCATCAATGGAAATCTATAATCCTTCTGTTTATCATTTCAAGTCCCCGAACGGACCAAGTATGGAGTGTGGACTGGTACTTTGAGAGGTACTAGTTCACTTCCTGGGCACTGCCGAGTCGTCCTTGAGCAAGGCACCGGACCCCGACACTGTTCCTCGGGTGCTGACAGTATAATAGTTGACCCCTGTTTCTAATACTAGGATGGGTTAAATGCAAAGTCTAAATGTCACTGTGTGTGCTGTGCTGTGCTGTGTACATGTGTGTGGCCATTAAAAGAGGATTCAAAATCCTCGATTTCCATTTCCATTTCCATTTCCAACAATATTCCATGTACAGCAAGTTACATTTTACACAAATTAACATTGCCGACGAGAAGACGATGAAAAGATGCGTATCTGCCCGCCTATCTCCTCCTGTCTCTTTTTTTTTATTGTCTTTGCTCTCTGACCTTTCTCCACAGCATCAAACACAATTGATTTCTACTGTCGTCCTCAGCTCCGCTCGTGTAGAGCCAGGGTCACGGAGCACTGACACCCGGAAGGTGAGCTCATCACTGCGAACCATGCCCTGAATTCCCCCCCAACATGTGTACCTGATGTATGCATCCTGTTGTGCAAAAGTTATTTTCTGAAACACATCCACAGTCTTCAGAAAAGCAGCTCTCGGCTTCGACTCACGTTCATAAATTAACCATATTCCTGCTCTGCCTCCACAGGCTGCAGCAAAGAGCATCTATAGAAGTGCTTCTCTCGTACACCACTGCAAGTTCTTTCCCATGCTGGAAATAGTTACCCAGGCTTGCGCACAAAAAATCCGACACACCGGGTGAAAAAGTGTGTATATCTGCGTCTGTATAAGTGTGTGTGCATTGGGTTTGGACGTGTTAGCGTGTAGCACTGTTAGCATACATATGCAAACGGGAAAACATTTGTTTGGTGTGAATAATCTCAGGAAGCGAAGGTGTTGGAATGACCGAGGATTATGAAGAAAAATGTGTGTGTGTGTGTGCGCGTGTGTGAAGGACTGCCACCTGCAAGTCCAATAAATGCGGACCTCTGACAGGTGCAGTAAACGACATTAATTCACTTTGACAGCCGCATTTGACTAATGAATAGAGTGATGAACACCATTTCGGGAGTGTGAGAGTGTTTGTGTGTCTGTGTATGTGTTTCAGTCTCTGTCATACTTTTTTATTAGGTGTACTTTACCTCAAAGCTCTCCAGGGCCTAAAGTCAAGCTTAGTGAATCTATCATCGCCTAATGAGCGGCACATACATCGCCACGTTCCCTGCTGTCGGCGCCACTGTGTATGTGCGTGAGATGCGTAGGAGTAGGTAGTGATGGTGCAAAATAAGAGACGGGTTGTGAGAATCTGTGGGGTGCACACATCCTTGTGATTGTGGTGCCTTTGGGTGAGGTTGTGTATTTTTGTTTGGCAGGTTACTGTAGTGTTGGTGTGTGTGTGCGTGCGTGCGTGTGTGTGTGCGTGGGAGGGAGTGTAGCCATGAAATAAGTCCCAGTGGGACTGACAACACTGCAGTGCTGAGGTAAGGAGACAGAGGGAAAGAACTGGAGAGGAGACAACCAATTACAATGCCTCACTGGCCGACTCTCATCACTGTGCTCAGTCAGCTAAAACAGGAGCAGCGGCTGCAACACACAGCGAGTGAGATTCCCCACGATCAGGATTTATTTTACATAATGTTTCATTTGTTCTGACACTTCAAAAAACGTTCAAGTGTAGGTACTTTGTAGAGTCGAGTCACGTGACATTGATTTAAGTGAGACTCAAGTCACACATTTAAAGGCATCAGACCGAATCAAAAAAGACTTGCAACTCAGTTTTGACTTTAAAGGATAAGGCTGATATTATATAGTGATGTTATTGTGAAGAATCCCAGAAAAAAAAGACCAAAACCAACAATGAATTGATCCTACTAAAAAGTTGCCTGTGTAGCTAAAGGCTAATATAGCTTATTCCCCTCCAAAAACACATCAATGAGCCACACTTGCAGTGGGTGACATGTCCCTATATTACAATGAGCCTGGGCACTGTAGTTTATCTTGAGTCAATCCCACATACACTGTCCTGCTGACGTAAAAACTAAACTGAACAAAATGTGTATTAACCTACTGCTAAAAGTAGTCCCCAACAAATGCAATAATTACTCATCCCTGATTGACGTATGTTAAAAACAACCGTGCCCACCTGCTTTAGATGATCACGTAGCCGTGTTTTAAAAGATTTACATTGTCAGAAGGAATTAATGGGATCGAGGCTCAGAAGTACAGACAGGCCGCCTGTGAGCCTGCTCAGCTGCCATGGAGCCGTTCGAACATTCAAACTTAAGGATTCCTCATCCATGTTGACTTAAAATTGACAGACAAAACGATCTCAACCCACTTGTCTCCCGATGAGGACCATGTGATACGGTCAAAAGCTGAAGATCAAATGAGTGATCGAGTGGAGATAGTTCAACTTAATATGTGATTCCATACATGGACTGGTTACAGCATCACAAATAGTTAACATTGTATAAAGACTTTTACAGTTCAAATGAACATACACTATAATGAACTGTAACTATATACCATATGATAAGAGATGTATGTGTCCGCAGTGTAGTCACACTGTTTACTGCACAATCTGGAAATGACATTCTCTTGTGACCGCCTCCTGTTTGACTGCGTCACCCTCGTACGTTCGGGTCTTGTACGATACTAATCTCACCGCAGACAAAATGAGGACATGCGGCTTGGGAAACATGCAGAAACACGTGGCGGTAAGGTGCGGGGAGATGTCTCGGATGGCTGGCAGAGGTGCTGTGGTTGAGTCACCTCACACTCACACACCTGAGGTTCACCATCTGATGACTGAATGCTGGTGTGATGTGCGTACAGTGTGTGTGTGCATAGACAAATGGGTTGTGACACTCTAAGTTATGCAGAGTGCTCACAGAGTGGTTATTATTATGAGTTATTTTCATTGATATGGATACATGCGTAAAGAGTGTCACGCACTTTTGTATCCGATGATCAAAACGTATTCACGTGCTCGCACAAACACTAATTCATTTGTTCCTCTTTACACAACACAAGGTTATGAAAGCCAACAAAATGGTGTGTGTGTGTGTGTGTGTGTGGGTTTGTGGCTGTACGAGAGAGGGAACCTGGTGTTTGTTCCGGATATACACATATTGCAGCACATATCTGTGTAAGAAGTACAGAAGAACATTATGGTGTTAGCATCGCGTGATTTGCGTCACAGCTTTTTCACAGTTATTTTCGGGTCATTGCCTAAACACTGGAGGGACAGGAAGAAGAGGAGCTGTGAGAACTCCTCTATCAGGTGACAGGTCGGGAGAACATATGATATAATCTGATATGATATAATATTATTATTAGCATGTATTAGTATTAGTATTAGCATGGCCTACGGTGTTTACTTTGTGCACATTTGCTGGTTTCATTCATTGCACGTGTTAAGTGTTTTGTATTACATCAGCCTTATTATCGATGACAGCAAGTGCATGACCAATTTTGCATTCAGGTGTAATCCATATGGATTATGATTTATTTCCTGACTACTAACCCCATGAAAAACATTGCAAAACATAACAAATGGATGGTGGTCACAAAGGGAAATCCAACCAGGAGTTCAGGTTTATGGTAAACAAGGAAGTTTGTGTTGAATATTTTAATGGTTTAAAAAAAAAAATGTTTTAACAAAAAATATGCATAAGGAAGGAAACAGTTAAGGTTAAGGAAACATTTGAAGAAGCTGATTATGTGAAAGCGGTTCACATGACCAGAGAGGTATAATATGTGAAGTATGCACAGTATGTGCAATAGTTAGGTCAACATGTTGTACTGTATGTCACTATAGACAGAACTCATTCAGACTATGGACAGACAAACAAAAACATTCTAAATAATAGCTTGATGAAAACATAATCAGCCATACGGTAGGATGAATAAGTTCAAGCCCGCTGTGTCATTTCAGCCTACACTGTGACACTGTGTTGACTGCCCTGCTTGTTTACCTTGTCCGCTGTGACAGACGGATCAATCTCTTGACCAACCCTCTTAGAAACAGGAGGAAGTGAAACAGCCGCCCTGCCTTCAGCCGAGCTGGGCTGGTGCTAAATAGCTGAGACGGTGACTCACCTGGTCTACAGTGTGAGCAGGGCAAGTGGGTGAGAACATTGTGCTCCAATCAGACTTCGTGTTGGACAAAGCAGCAAGGTGACTGAGAACCTCGTTAAGTGTCCTCCAGATCCAAGTGCATGTTAAGACATGTCATCAGGAGAACTCTTGGAAAGAAACAACATTCAGAAGCAATTCTGAAACGTGAGATCATTTTAATTTGAGCTTTTATTTGCAGACTTTTGTGCAAACCTCTCATTCCCTTCCCTGCCTGTCTTTTGTGATCCAATAACTATTTAAATATTCATCTCTCTCTCTATCTCTCTCTCTCTCTCTCTGTCTGTCTCTCTCTCTCTCTGTCTCTCTCTCTCTCTCTCTCTCTCTCTCTGTCTGTCTGTCTCTATCTCTCTCTCTCTCTCTCTGTCTGTCTGTCTGTCTGTCTGTCTCTCTCTCTGTCTCTCTCTCTCTCTCTCTGTCTGTCTCTCTGTCTCTGTCTCTGTCTCTCTGTCTCTCTCTCTCGCTCTCTGTCTCTGTCTGTCTGTCTGTCTGTTTAGCAGACGCCTTGTGACCTTTTCAGTATTACAGTCTTCAATGGGTGATTGACAGGAATAAGCCCAGGGGAATCGGGGACATATTAGCGGCTCATATGCACACACACACACACACACACACACACACACACACACACACACACACACACACACACACACACACACACACACACACACGCACACACACCTGAGTCATGTGTCTCTAAGGACACTGAGCGAAGGGCATTTTATCATATATTTTCATCTTTGACTTGATACTGTCCAAAAAACACAAAGGCAGGAATAAATAGACACACACACACACACACACACACACACACACACTTGCTGTATGCATGATGCATCTCCAGTGTTGGTGATTTGTTTTCACTGGTTTTCACTTTAGCTTGAAGACAATCTTTCCAAATGCAGATCCGACTAAAGGGTTTAAAATGAAATTAGATTTTCAGGAGAGAGTGCAAACCCTGACACGGTGCTTTCTGTGCATAACAAACGGTGCAAAACATTTTTGGCAGGCCAAATACAGTACGGTATAGGAAGGTATCAAAATCACCATAAACTCAACCTCAGCTGCAACACTCCATCCACCACAGCGCCAATGAGTTTGTTTGCAGCCAGGGCACAAGTCATAAAGATGACATTGCGCCTGTTAGTTTGCTCCCACACGAAAATAGAGTGGAACCATTTCACTGTTCATAAAAAGATAAAGTCCTTCTTCTGAATCAAACCCTGATTTTTAACAACTCAACTGATCTTAACCGATGAAAAAGTTATGAGACTGGAAAGTTTCGCACTACGCATGAAAAGCATCTTTATTCATATGGGATATGTCTTTTTTTTTCACTGTTGAAAACTTTTCTTTTGTAGGTTTTGATTCTCCCAAAGTCTGCTGAAGAATATAGAATTTCAAGGGAAAGTCAGCGGATTGGCAGGGGAGTAGATATTCAGCCAGTGGTGTCTCTCCTTTGAAAATACAGTGAAACATAAATCCTCTTTTCTTCCTGTTGGCTTACTGGTCAAAGACATTTATTTTCATTATCTTGACGTCATCCTGAGCTTTTGAAATTGTTCTTGCGTAAATGTATATTTTAAAGGATACTTCAATGTCTTACTTTAGTAAGTTTTGCAAAAAAAGAAAAAAAAAAGAATGTGCTATCATGGTAAAGCTCGCATACATAAGGTATATTTTGTTTTTCTTACGTTTTGACACACAGCTGGCTCATACGTAACTCAACATTGCAAAAAGATATTTCATTGAGCTTCTTTTCCCATTGTCTTTTCTCATTCCATGTATGGTCTATATTGAACCTTTACTTTGTCCTGTGCACCCCTCTCTGTCACTCCCATTGAACCAGCTGTGAAATTCCAGCCTTTCCAGGAACAATGGGAAGCCTTGACTTCAGAGGAGCGATCCAAGCGATGCCTCTCAGATAAGGAAGTCTGCAGGAGCCACAGAGAGAACGCAGACATACGGCAGCACTATTTACAGACATGCTTTGTTTCTGCCTTTTGTCTCTCAGCAGGCTCATGGCATGCCAGTCATTTCCCTTTGCCCTGATCTGTGCTTCGCATGTCAAATCACAGTTCATATTTGCACTACACCCTGTAAGGTAATATTATGTGCTACGGCACATGCAATGATACAAAAAACTAAAAACTATGATCTTAGTATCAGCTGTCGGATCATCATCAGACTTATCACCAGCAATTGAATATCAGTTAAACAGATTTTGCAATGCTTTTTCAAACATGTTTAGTTCATCAGTTGATAATGATGCATATTATGAATTATTCCTGCCGGTTATAGGTTAATGATAACAACTTATTTTAACCCTGCCTATTCAACATTTTCTTAAAGAGAGATGTTTTGTAAAGCCTAGATTAGCTTTATGAACTGTTATGAATGCTTGTAAATATATAACAAGCCGCTATGATTATACACATGCACAAATATCATAAAACAAAACATTGTTTAACTCTTCGTTTATACACAACACGAACAAATAATTAACAAGCAGGTTTAAAAGTGCTATGAATGTATAATAAAAATGCCAAAAAAATCATTATCAAAATACAATGTTATATTGTGTTATCACGCACTCATTAGTTATTTATTCACCAGTTATTGATTCATCACAAGATAAGCTATACCTACAGCAGAGTGTTAATAATTGGTTATAATAAGAAATATGTGATAAAGTTTACTAAGAGAGCCAAGTGGATTTAGCTGGGTTCAACCCTTCACTCCATCCCTCATGGCACCACTGAAAACAATGGTCTACATATTTACACACTATGACACACATGATATATATACACACGCACACACACACACACACACACACTCACTCACTCGCCGTATACTTGCCTGAGGTTCAGTGTGTCCTTTATTGTTGTTTTCCTGCACAGCGGTCAGCTGCTTCCTATCTGCCGCCACACCAATGAGTGACCGCCGGCCCCCCATCGCCACGGTAACACTATGAGGGGGTCAAGAGCAGGGGGAGAAAAGATGAGAAATGTTGATAGGAAGAAAAGGGACATTCCCGTGTTCAAAGTTTCAGAAGGTTGCGGAAATTACAAAGTGATTCTGCAATGCAGCAGACTTCTGCCATACAAGGTGTGAAATCGCGTCACGGACTGATACTGCGTGGAAATCCAGAAAAAAGGAGACAACATAATTGATACACCAGTTATACTTAATGTCATCCTTTTTCAAAGCACAAAGGTTATTAACTCATTAACTTATTCACAATTGCAAGACCGATCCCAAGACTTTCTGTTGTGAGAGATAAATCATGAGTCAAGGCGTCTGCTTTAGCTGTGAGGCAAGAATTTAAATTTCATCATGAATGCTGTGGACATGTACGGAGAGAGAGAGAGAGAGAGAGAGAGAGAGAGAGAGAGAGAGAGAGGGGGGGGGGGGGGGGGGGCCAGTTCAAAGGGAAATCCTGATAGATTCTGAGAAAAGATACGGAGAGCCAGATGAATGAAATACAGGGGAGTGTGCTGGAGGGGTGAGTAGATGTGAGAGAAAAGAAAAAGATGAATATAAAGAGGAGAGAGACATGAAGGCACTGGGAGAAGAGAGATCGAGAGATCTGACAGGGGGGACAGCTCTCTTTCATAAAGAGCATTGGATATGAGCCTCAGTCTGTCTCCCCAGGGGATGTGGCCTGGTTTCTCTTTTCCCAACTCACATATACAGTGAGCTGTCAGTAGGAGCTAACACTATATTAACCGTGAGCGCACAAACAAAAAATGATTTGCTCCTGAGCATTCAGAAGCATGAACGCCAATGTGAAATATAAATTCAAACATTAATGCCCAAAGCTGAATAAACTTCTCACGCAGTTCCTTTCCCCTCTTTATGTATGGATTAACAAAGACTTTGATGCAAACTTTAGGGAGAAAAGCACTGCATCAACAGTAAATGTTCTTTACAGACAGTATGCTCAATAGACTTCATAGCATCACAGTGACATGTTGCTTTCAGCAGACACAGTCTGGGTTGCAGCTCTTCGTGAGTCCATTCCTAAATGTGTGTCGTAAATTCCCCACTAAGTAACTACAAGCTGGTTTCAAGCGAGGCGGCAGTTCCTCACATGACCACTTGAGGCTGGCTCAAAAAGCGAGTCAATCCCCAGAGACCCCCATGTTAAAATGCTCAACTTTACAGCAGAAATAAACGTGTTCACAGCCTGGTACGGAAAAAAAACAGTTTTGGTCTGTACGGGGGGATGAATATTTAAATAACTCACCCGTTTTAAATTATATTAGGGTTTAAAGTTATGCATAATTACGCGCGTGGCCGCTTTGAGTGACAGGTGGGTGCCGTCACAGGTCGCTAGCTGTCTACTCTGCTGGGTCACCTGGGCCCGCCTCAGCTCAACCCACAATCTACCTCTTTGCCCATTTTTGGGCCTATGGGTGACGTCATGGAGACTACATCCATGTTTTGTACAGATTATGTACATACTTGGTTTAATGTATATACTGTATGTATACATAGGGAAATATGTTTCATAGTTCATGCCATTAAAAATGAGTGGGAAATATCTGATTATGATAATCTAACTAACTGTAGGCAATTTAGTAATTCAGTCTGATGTCATGAGCTGGATAATGAGGTATATAGTGTTTTTGATTTTTTTAATCTTCGTTTTTTTTATGTTAATTCATTATTAAACAGCATTAATCAAGTGTCAGGTCAGATACAGTATTATTATTACAGTATACAGCATTCGACCATATTCACTATTATTTATTTTCCTCTTCTATCTAAACGATTCATGTTTGTTTTGTATGTTGGTCCAGTTAGCTCTGTGGCAATTATTATTTTATCAGACTTGTTAAAAGTTTATTGGTCATATGGGAAATGGCTACACAATAAGATCACGGGAACATATCTTTAATCCACTTATCATAATAGATCGGTGATATATAGCAGTGTTAACAATTCCAGGGGAAGAATTTCCTCTGGAGGCTTATCATGAATTCAGCATTAACGTGCCAGTGTTGGATGTATTGTGTTCACTTTTTGTGGCCCATTCACCCGGGTACTGACTGTGATACGTTATCAGTTGTGCCCTCCGTTGTCTGGATAGATGACCCTAAGTCTGGGTAAGCTTTTTCTTTTTCTTGGTATTTCCTGTCCTTTAAATTCCTTTCAGGTTAAAAGTCACAGCTGAGAAAGACAATATTCACCGCCGGCGCCCTTGGACGGATTCATCATGGCTAATGGAGGCACATCCTGTTAAGTGCAAAGGCTTTCACCTGGTTTTTTTGTTCCGTCTTCATTGCACATTAACGGAAATAATACTATTTAAAAACAAAAGACATATTATATAGAATAGACGTACAGTGTAGATCTACCTCTGCACAAATATGTAAAATAATCAGGGAAGATAAACATAGAGTTATTGTACAGGGGAAAGGCAGAGAAAGACAGAGTGAGCTGAGCTGTAGCCCCCAGTGAGAAACATTTCATCTCGTACTCCTTCCTCATTCTCTTTCATCTTTCAGGCTTGTTGTTTTACATGCATTTGTTATCCATGCAATGGGTTTTTTTTGGGGCGCTCATATTACACCCACTCCCACCACATTGCTTATTTTACCTCAGATCACACACACACACACACACACACACACACGCACGCACTCTCGCGCGCGCACATTCCCACATTTATTTTGTAAACACCTTCATCATTCATTCATGTGTATTTTCAGATTTCAGCTAAGGGAAAGGAAAAACCCAAACTCAAAGAAATCTCAGGCTCAAAATGTTTATCACAAAGTTATTTCTCTGTATGAAATGTATCGCAGTTGACACATTTTTTTGCAAATATTCAGTTTTGAATGTGTCAAATTTGCATAGAGAAGCATTAATGTAACCAGGAGAAGTACATCCCCAGTCAGCCTGGTCTTCAGAAATTGCATTTACAGAAAGTAGTGCGCTATTAAATAAAGATGTGCAAGTCAGGAGGACAGACATTTTAAATTGCCTTCTTTTCTGGTGACCTGGATTAAACCAGTCAGATTACTTTTCTGCTTAGACCTCAGTTTCAGCACCTGAACCTTTTTTAGACGTAACCACCAAAAAGCTTCATTTAACCAAACTGCGGTTATATTAAGGAAGAATGTCCTTGAATGTGTATCTTTATAAAGATTGACCTCAATATATCATATGGCTTTAGAAGAGTTAGGGTAAAAACGGGTTTATGTTGTTTGTTGATGTTTTACATGCTTGACTGACTTATTCTGTAGAAAGGAATGAAAAGGCTTTTACTTTGTAAAGGATCATCAAAAAAAAAAAAAAGCCATTGCCACAGCCAAACGCTGACTTGAGGGTAGAAAAAAGGTACTTAAAATACATGTGAGTAGTTGTAAATAGACAATAATTAAATGAGTATTGGGTATTTTCATGTAGCAAAAGTTATTTTAATTGCCCACACTTCATCCTTCAAAAGAAAATGTTGTTTTCCTTGCAGACAGATGGTATGTTTTATAATAGACAGGCACTGACTGAGGACTTTCTGTTTATGTGTCTCTCTCTGTCCCATATTCACCTCACTTACTTCCTCTCTGGGAAAAAAAGTGAACTCATTTGTGTGCCTTTGAAGAGTGTATAAGATAACAGTTTTGCTTTTGGGTAAGAGGCAAACAGAGATGTCACTGAACATTTGAGCAGAAAATTTCACAGAGCTGTCCCCGTCACGGAGTTCAGCAGCCTGACACATCCAAACTCAAGCACTGAAGTGCACACACTCGCACACGCACGTGCACTTACGCAGACATACATCCACGCACACGCGCACTTTCGCAAATACACACACTTTAGAGATTTAGAGACTCTAGCGTTGCTTTGAAATGGAAATGTTTCGGCCACGTTCCAGGGAATACTGAGTGGAAAAGAAAAACATACACTCCTGACAAAAACAGTGAAAAACAAAAATACAAAAAAATACAAAAAAAGAAAGAAAGTGACAAGGGAAAGTCTGGCGCCAGCAAACAAATAACTCCCTAAAGTCACAATGTGACTTTGTAAGATTTTCAAGATTTGTTTGTCACAAAAGTACACAAAAAAGATTTGTGATGAATCATTCAGATATTTTGTGACATCAGTTTACAACCAAGTGCAAACACTAAGAAAAGCATCCCAGTGTTGGCCACTGTGCCCCTGCAAGACGTGTTAATACTAACTTCAAAGCCAACAGAGTTGACATTTGTCTACCAGTAACAAACTAATGGGCATTGCACTCTTCTCCAGTGGTAGTCTTTTTGTGTTTTATCTTTCACACAACAGTACAAAGGCAGCAAAGTGGAGCCTGGCAGCTGTTGATTCGCATGTGTATTGACCAGAAGGGGCAACAAACACACATCGATTGACAACTGTGAAAAATGCAACAGAAGAAGAACGTCTTGTGTCCCTGTTGGGACAGCAGGGCAGTGGTGGAATAGTCTGTTTTTGCGTCAGAAGGTTCCTAACTGAGTGAAATGACCTGGAAGTATCTAAGTGGCAGCCATGATAAGAACTGTTTAAATTCTCTAAATGCTAAGGAAATGTGCTTCACTGCTTCCTTTCTTGTCTCCTTTAGCACAGGGTACACTGGACCATCCTTTACCAAAAGAAAGGAGATAATGCCGTCCCCCGATTCCTTGCGGCATCCTTCTTAGGAGGTGTGATTGTGTTTTGGACAGGAATCCTTACTCGAATTGTACAGCTGTGAGTTTGTCACTGTGACTTACTCATGTGCTATAAATAAAGATTGTCCTGCCGTCGTGTAAGTGCAGCCGCATTCTCTTAGCACCACGGTTGTCTTTTCCTAAGTCTTTAATAATTCTTGTTCATGTCTTTCCTTGGCCTCATTACGTTTTCTATAGAGGTCAAGGAAAAGTGGTTAGGAAAAGACATAGAACGTCATTTTAAATCGTCGCAAGCATCGCTCCCTGTGAAACCCCTCTGCACGTTACGTAAGATGAAATAACTTACATTTTGTTTTGGTTTCACCCGCCCTATCTTTATATTACATCACAACTTTGGAGCACTTGCTCTAAGCGTCTTATATGGATGCAAATTGGTTTACATTGGAGTTACTTAAAAGCCCATTGCAGCTATAGGGGGGTCATCAGACACCGAGGTCTGTGACAAAGCGTCGCTATTTGATGCCCTGGGAATGAGACCGGGCCGAATATATACGTAAGACAACTATATTGAATGTCATTACACATCATCTTCTTTATTTTCATAGCCTGAGAAAAATGTCTACATTGATACAAACCTTGTTTATCAATGCTTTTTTTGACCATTTAACCTGGTCTCTCTGTCTCTCGCTCTCTCTCTCCCTCTGAACACACACACACACACACAGGGAAATTGATTGCACACACAAGCATGGCCATAAAATCTTGCTGCAAGTTCATTGGCTGAGGCAGCACACCCTTGAACCAATGAGCACGCAGGATAGGTCTGTGCACTGGTGGCCTGCTGAAACTACTCGGTGACTGAATCATCTTGGTATGCCAATTCATGAGCATACACAACACACACACGCACACAGGCACACGCACACACACACACACAGAGAGGGCAGATGAGGGGAAGTGAGACACATCGTGCATACAGAGCAGGCAGATCTGTCTCCAAGAGGAAGACATATTAAAAAAAGGGTGAAGGAAATGTGACATCACCAGTATTACTACCGATTGCTTGTCTGTGTGTGTGTGTGTGTGTGTATGTGTGTGTGTGTGTGTCTTCCGTCTGCTCCTTCTCCTCATCCCTTACTAATTGACTCCTCTGTCAGGAAGCATTTCTCTCCTTCCCCTGCTTCTTTCTCTGTATTTCTCTCCCCTGTTCTCATTTGTCCTCTAAATTGTTCATTATCAGGCCCCAAATCTTCCCGCCTGCTCCTCCATCATTCTCCTCCCTCTGTTCTTCAAAGTCATTAGCTAATTTTAAGCTTTTTGTCTAATTATCTTTCCTTTACCCTCCCTTTCTCTTCATCTTCTTCTTCTTCTTCTTCCTTATCTCCTCCTCCCCTAACCCTACACCAGCTTCCTCATTTCCTCTCCTCTTTTCCTCACCCTCCTCTACCTCCCTGGTCTTGCATATTGCTTCCAACTGACAGCGTAATTAGTTTCTCTGGGCTGGCGATCAGTCTGTATTCGCAGCAAGGATAGCGGCGCATTCATAGATCAGCGGTGTGCTCACTTAACTTGTACTCTCACTGAGAAACACGGCACAATGTGTCTGCATGTAAGCTCGGAGCTGTGGAGGAAACAAAGATCGCTACAGAAATGAGGAAGAAAATGAAAGTGTAGAAGAAGAGATGGGGGCTAAATTGAGCTGGATAAAAGAGAATGGTAGAGGGGAGGAAGAGGTCAAAAGGGTAAAATGTGTATGATAGGACAGGAAGGTGCTCCCACCTACCTCTCTCGCTCTCTCTCTCTCTCTCTCTCTCTCTCACACACACACACACACACACACACACAACCAAGGTTATAGAAGAATTAAATTCAATCATTTTGTCAGTTTGCTCTGTCTCTCTCGGTCAGTGAATTTTACCGTCACAGTTTGGCGTTCTTCTTTGTTGTCAAAGACACACCTGTGCCAAAGGCTGTCGCTGCAGTTATGCTGACATTACACCACTGCCGTCATGGTTGCATCATGGGAGCAGGTTGCATTGGTCTTTGGAATGAATTGATGAGGGTCACTGATGTCAGAGAGGGTGGGTATGTATGTGTAATATTGTGGCAAACTTTTTTCATGAAAACAAAACCGAATACTATTTATGCATTTTTTTCTGCAATAGCCATAAGATTCTGTAATTACCTACCATTCTCACGCTGGATTGAAATGATATATGGAGCATGAAATCTGATTGCTGTCGCTATAATCTTTGACTGACTTCTGTATTCATGGCTGCGCTGTAAACAGATACAGCAGTTCTTCTGTTGTATTTTCCGACAAAGTAGCTGCTCAAGTTAGCACCGTTAGCTGCTAGCCGGCAGCTCAGCCATCTCCATGTTGAGAGTCATGTGGAGGCAATCGCTCGGCTCTGAATATCGAATTGAGAAACATTTAAACCGCACACACAAAAAAAAAATTATAATTTTACCAGCAGTAAGCACAAGTGTCGCCACATAAACCAAGACTGAAATATTCAGGATTAAAGTTATAAGAGCAAGTTGTGCTGTGGTTGGTGGTTGTGAAAAATCTCTTTTGTTGGTGTTCAGCCTTTCCTTGGTAATAAAGCAGTTATACATGTTATGGTTATTGTTATCCATTAATAAATGCTTAATACTAAAGCAAAAGTATAAATGACTTATTAACTGTTGATAAAGCTATAAATTACAACTTCTAAGCCTTTATAAACGGTGTCTTATTGGAAAATGGTACCCAATATCTTTTCATTGAAATATCTATTTAGCACCACACAACCATCCATGTGTCTCTGGCTGCAAGTGTGTGTGTATGTGTGTGTGTGTGTGTGGCACCATTTGATTGGGAGAGGAGGCCAGTTTTCAAGTTAACTGCCAAAATGGGACAGATGCTATTTGCTAATTCTTTTACAGGGTTTCATTTATCCTCCTTGTGAGCCAGATGGGTACGGTTTCGCCTCGCAGGACAATACAATGACTCACAAAGTTGAGACAATCACAGGAAAGTATTTGAGAGTCGATTTATTGCACTTTTCTTTGTCCTGGCACTCGGGGAAAAAAAGATTAAAAAAAATAAATAAATAAAAAGTATTTTAAGTACAGCTCAATCCATGTATGAGTGGTTGGCTACCAATTCAGAATGACGCCTCTGTGCTCAGAGTGCATTCTCTTTTATCTCATGTCGGAGTAGGCAGCAACTTTCCTGGTTGAAAACTCACTTTTTGTAACTCCTGCATCTTGTATATTTTTTACTGTCACATCTACTGCTTCTTATGGAAAGATTAGATGCGGTAACACACACACACACACACACACACACACCTTTTCAGATAGTGTGGGTGTTCTTTGCAATCTTGCCACTCTGTATCTCTCTCTTAGTTCTGCTTGATACATATCAGCTATTACGTAAAGATGCTGACTGCCTCACTGTGCAGGGAGCAGTGCGCTGCTGACTGGCTCACTGAAATGTCAAGTGCTGTCAGAAGACCAGTTTCATCAGATACTGCAGGGCTGCAGTCCCAGTCTTGCCTGACCAGATGACTATCAGACCTGGGTCAAATAAGTGTCAGTGCGTCCTTTATCCTGTGTGGCTCTCTAGATGTGTGGCATTTGCCGCATTGGGACAAGCAGAGTAAGGTAGGCTGTCAGTTGCAGAAAACTGTAAGTGTAACTGTAAAACACAGCAACAACTTCTGTGTCAACAATTGCCTATGTCTATGCCTATGTAACAATTCCCCTATGTCAACAATTACTTACTCAAAACTAACGAAAAACATGTTGCTATCCTGGGGCTGTGAGAGAGAACGGAGTCCAGGAAAACAGATTCTAGAGAGAGAACAATGTCAGATGGCCATCGGCACTTTTTGTATCCCACTCTGTCGGTCACGAATGTCAAACAGACACTTTAATAATGGAACACGATGCCCCCGCTGTGCAGTGAGTGTTTTCAGGAAAGCATTATAGGCATTTGCATTTGGCGCACTCGTTAGCAAAATGTATGTTAGTGAAAGCACCCTCCTATTGTCCTATTGATGCTTCACAATAGCCATCCTCAAAGAATAACGTGCAGTGAAATAGTTTCCCCGCCTGGTGCCTGTGTGTCTACTGTCCAGTCAGTGTAGTTTAGGGCTGTGGCGGACAGGGATGGTGTAGTCTACGGTAGGAAAAGGACAGACACTGGAGCAGTTCAGACAATGGCTTTGGCCTGCCATTGCTATTTTGAGAGGCTCCCTTCACCTTTAGCTTCGCCCCAAACATCACCCACCCAACTTTACTCAGTTCAGATATCTTTTTGGTCTCGTGCTAGAGGGAGACTAATCTAGACGAGCGGTGGAGTCACACAATGTGCAGGACTTCTTGTGGATTGAAACAGCTTCCTGGATGCTGTTCTGTATTCCTGACTTGCTGCCATCTGAACAATGGGACAAGGAAAGGCCAGTGAGGCGTTTTGGGTCAGAAGTCATTCAGATTTGCTTTTTGGCAAATCTTTTAGTCCTTACGCAGAATGTACCACTAACACCAGCACGTGGATATAATATGTGTGTTCATTTTACATGAAAGTGTGGACTTACCCTTCTGCCTGATGCTGAAAATACCCAATACGAGAAATCTACAGTACACACACCAACTGTAACAGCGCCCTCAGCACAGGAAGCCCAGCCTTCCGATGACAGGAAGCAGCCCTCGCCATGGAGACAGCAGTCTGCGCTGGTGTCCTGCAGGTCAAACAAAAACACACACACACACACGCAATCTGATGCCATCTATGGAAGAGGTATTGACTTGAAATCAGAAAAGAACTGATGCACAAAACGCTGTTTATACAGACCATAACCTTTAACCACTGGAGAGCACACACACACACACACACACACACACACACACACACACACACACAC
>CALSBV010010705.1:481450-518112 GCA_943590825.1 Bovichtus diacanthus | reverse complement strand
CACACACACACACACACACACACACACACACACACACACACACACACACACTTTCACTCATCACAGCTCTTTTAATAGATAGTAAGCACAAAGCCTCTGTCAGTCCGTGAGGAGGTGATGACCTCATCTCTGTCCTCTCCTGTCTCAATGTCTTTTGATCTTTCCTCCGTGAAACCCCACTTATTATCGTTACGTTTGAAACCAATGCGACAGCAGCGTGTGGAACAGGATTGTTTCGAAGCTGTGTCCATCTTCATCTGTATTATTAAAGTGGCAGCAAGAACTGTGGATGTTTTTCATTCAGAAAAGGTTCCTCATGTGCCCTTTCAAAAACAACGTTATCATTAATTAGGCGATGCACTTTTATTTCTCAGTGATCAAGGTGTGAACACTATAATACCAGTCGAAACCACACACCACTATACTGCACCACGTACTATACTAGAGTAAACCAAAACATACCAAGTGTTTGCTAGGGGGGGGCTAAAATTAAATCTGACTGAGATGGCAGCATAAATATCAGATCAGCAGATTCCATCACATTCTGGCCAAAAGCTGTGGAGATCTTGCTCCAGACCACCAGCAGCAGGCTGACCAGCTGACTAAATGGCAACGTCCTCCATTACCCATCCTCACTAGCAGAGCAAAGACATTTGTTTTTGTGTTACTGCTTCTCAAAACTGCAGAATAGCGAGTACATCCACACCACAGTGCACCAGGCCATACTGTCTGTGACCAGCTCTCATACTGTACCTACATGTAAAGAAGTGTAGACTCCACAGCCCTATATAGGAGCACAAATCACATATCTAACAGACTTCTAAAATACGTGTATAATATAAATATAATATAAATAAAAATATTGTTTTTTTTGCCCATATATATGTGTTTTTGAGCGAGGAGTTGGTGTAAATATATTGACTACTAGCAGTGGTAAATAATCCCTAAATGGAGACTATTATTTCAGATCCTGAAAGTGTAGAGCACATGCTGAAAATATAGATTGTCCTTCAGCAGTTATAAAAGACAAAACTCTAGCCCTGTCGCAGCCACACCGGTTGCCGTTTTCCTAGATTTCATTCCAGCTCGTCCCTGCTGCTGCTGCAGATTTACCAATGTAGCAAAAGTGATCACATGCGGGGGACATTAAGCCTCTAAATTAGAGTAAATCAGGCATAAATAATGCAGGCTATTGTTCTGCTACTGGGTTTTGTTTTGCAAAATACGTTCTATAAAATGGTGTCACATCTTTTTCGCTGAATGTAAACACAACTTGCCCTTCTGTGAGGTTTATGCTCATGTATGTACATCCATGCACGCACACATTCAGTATGATACCCAAGCATCCATGTATCACACAAACAACTCCGTGTGTGTGTGTGTGTGTGTGTGTGTGTGTGTGTGACTGTACTATAGTAACCTTAGTCCGTTGTTCATTCATCCACCCTACACACGCCATTTCCTCGAGTGTGTGTTTGGCTCCATGCTGACCCAAACCTTACGCACACTTTCCTCACACTCCCTCCAAACCAAAACATTTACCTCTTTCTCTTCCTCCCCTCCCTCCCTCCCTCTTTGTCCATATATCCTCCCCTTCTACCCTAACTTGTACATAAACAGATGTACATCACCGTCAATAATGACGACAGTGGTGTTGTTTGAGTGTTCGAGGACACGTCGTGAGTCCTATGCGACGTGACAACAGGCAGCTAAAGAGACAAGTTAATAATCCATGGTCTGTCCAGGAGGACGGGCTTTGATGTGGATACACCTGCATATATAAATGTACCCAAACTAACAGCCAAACACATACATTTATATAGAGATCGAATCCAATATGACCTTCCCTGACAACCTCATATGGATACACACAGGGTTTTTTTTTTTTTTAAAAACACAGTAATTGCAAAAGCAACAGATTCAAAGCATGTGAAAGTTGCTGATGTTGTGCAAACCAGCCCATGTCATAGGGGGGAGTATCAGGTCAGTATGAGGAAATAAGGTCAATTGATTGAACATTCTCGTGTGAAAAACATGTGTAATGTATTCGTACAGGGAAAAACACTGGTCAAAGCCACAGTTCAAGGCTGCAATGCACAGCGTAACATTGCGTCTGGTCAGTCTTTGCATGTACCGTGACGTGCGTCGTGGTGCTTTGAGGTTAAAGCACTTTTATCTGCGGTCACCAGTTTTAAGAGTCATACCCACATTTTCGTAACGCTGTCTTCCCTTTCTGACTGTTTCTTTTAAACACTCACTCATACACACACACTTCTCAGCGTTGTGTATACCAGCGCCATGCAGTAAATGAAGAACCAAAGCAAAGCAGACTTTGACAGCTTTGTTCATCCAGACCTCTCACAGGAAATTTGTGAACAGAATAACTGCAGCGCACCAAACAACATTAAATATTCATGACAGAATAAGCAACGATCAGTTAAAGTTAGGAAAAGAACGTCCTTAGTTAATATTCATCTTGAGTTAACACATACAAACAAAAGTCTCACTTTGTGGGTGTGGTTCGATCAGAGCAAGCAAAAAAACAGCACAAACTTTAAATGTTGCTCACAACATAAATGTAGAAATCTCTCGTGTGAAATAACCATGACTGTCCTAATTTTTCAAAGAGAACTTTGTGTTTGTGTCGGACTCCATCGCTCATAGCAAGAAGCTGATTGAGAAAATACGTTTTCGGGGCCTTTAAAGATTCGTTAAAACCGAAAATTACGCAAAACAAACAATACACTGGCAATTGTGCTATTCCCAAACCCTTTAGTGGGACATAAATTGTGTGCACACATATATTGCATGCATTTTGAAAACATAATTTCATTACAATCTGGTCTTTGCAGGTGTAGAGATCTTGCTGTAGACCAGTGTTTTGGGCCGCAGTCTTGAACATCATCCTTACGCAGTAAACGACATACAGGTTTCATTTACTCTGGCATGTGAAACCTCAGCATGAGGGATGTCACTAATACTACTGTATAGGTATAAAGCGACGCATTTCGAATGAAAGCCTTGCAGCTCCTCTGAACTGCAGAATAGCTACAATAAAGAAGCCAATCAATACCAACCAATCCAACTCCTATTAGTAATATTATTTAAAACACACTGGCTGCCAGTTGAACCCTGTAGCGATCACAAAACCCATCGTTGACAAGATGGATTTCAACGGCAAACTATTGAAATAAAATGTTGCCTCACATCACATTACTGATCCTCTTTTCCTTTCTTTTTTTTTTTTTATGAACTCTTTTAATCAGAAGTGCCGAAGTCTTCAGCTCACTCTTCTCTCCGTCTCTGCCACTTCCTTCCTCCCTGCCTGCCTTCCTCTCCGCGTCTCCCCAACTGGTCTTGTTATATCCTGAGCACAGCATCCCATTGGGCCGATAGATGGCTGGCCTACGGGTGTTGTGAGGCCCCGCTGTGCATCTGCACGACCCTCTTTCTTTTTGCGTCTCTCTCTCGGATCATCGTTCTCTCTCCTCGTTATTTAAGCCCACGGTTGGTTTCAGTGGCACGACTGACGAGGACGAGTGCTCTGCTTCCTTTTCAAGCGCTTCTCGAACAGAGGGTTACGCAATACATGCACACATAAACACACGCGCAGAGGACCAATAGAAACACACTTTCACTTAATGCCAAATCATCCAATTAGTGGGAGAAGAGAGGAAAAGGGCCGCCAAATTTATATATTTTTAAAAATAATTTTAGGGGCATGATGAGAAAAAACTGTACTTTTTTTCAGGAAGGTTAGAAAGAAAGATATCATTTTGTGTAGTGGAGTTTTAATGTACTTGCTCAGTGATGCAGTAATTATCTCTCGACCCCTTGAATTCATTCTTTCTTCTGTTCTTTGGTTACGAAACACTGACAAAGATCCCAAACACTGTTAAAAACACATCAGTAATCCACACTTATCCACTGGTTCCTTACCATGATGAACATAGTTTGTTTTGCCTCATTCCCACAAACACCATTATGCTGCCTCAAATACTCACTAGAGCATCAATGTGTATTAATCTGCAGCTGAAAGTAGTCCCCCAATAAATTCACTACTTACCATTTGCTAAAAACTACAGTGCCCAGCTGTTTTAGGAAATGATTTAGACTTTTTATGTTTAAAACTGTAAATCAGACTGGCACATTGTTGTTTTTTTGTTTTTTAAAAACACTAGCCTAATTCCTAATTCAGTACATCATGCTAATACTATGTAATTAATACTGTTCAATGTATCCCACCAAGAATTAATTTAGCTGTATGCTAAGATAAGTTGACCACACAGAAGCAAACTAAATGCCACCAGTTAAATGGGAAGGAACTGGTGGGATGCTTTACGTAAAAAAAGGAAAACCTGCCAACAACCACTTGCCGTTAAAAATGCTCATTGTCTGCCCACGTAGTCACAGTCACAGTTATGACAGCATACGGCGAATTAGTGAAATTGAATAAAATCATTTTTATTTTCCCCTGGGAGTGTTTAGCTGCAGATTGTGCACAAATGTGTTTGTATGTGTAATAATGGACATGGACAAAGCCAACGCAGCAGAAGAATCCCCGGAAAGTGTCCCTTTCTCTCCACACCGAGTCAGGAAATGCACTGAGACAAGGCCCTTTCGTCATGAAAAGCTTGAACGAGGCAGCAAGTGTGTGTGTGTGTGTGTGTGTGTGTGTCTGTGTGTGTGGCCTTGCACCGATTTCATTGGTAAATATTAGGGTGTTATGCTGAGTTACACCCTATGTTTTAGGTCATTGAATAGATACACTATTAGATGCATAGAAGAAGAAGAAGGGATAAAAAAAAAAATGGATGTATGGACAATAATATGCAGCTTGGATGGTTTTAAACATGAGTTATGTTAGCAATTCCTATATGTGTTTATAATCTAGTTCACCCATGTGACAAGGGATCAATGCTGTCAGACAGAGCTCTGGTTGTACCGTCGGTCATGGACAGGATGCAAATGTAAACAGACGGAGAGGTCACATGGAGCCTTTTTGTCATGTGCCAGGAAGGGTCAGCCACTCTTTGTGTAGTTAGGTGTGTTTTATCTTTTATGGCTGTGTTCCCAGAGGCGGTGTGTCCCAGGCTAACCAATGAAATGGAAAGAAAGGTTTGCAAGCCTCAAAAACAAAAGATGAGTGGGGTGAAGAGACAGATACGCAAGCAGAGGTAGGATGGAGAAAAAAAAAAGAGGAGGTGGGGTTATGAGGGAAAGATCACGCCTACTGTAGCTGAGATATAATAGCCAGACAGGAGGTGTATGTATGTATGTATGTATGTATAAATGACATGCATATTTATGCAGTACATATGACCGGATTATTACACAAGTAGCCAGTTTACAAGCTTGTTTTACACTCATTTTGAACTAAATCATCGTCAGCGATAGCCGATGGGTTAAGATTTTGCATTTTGGCCAATGCGTTCCGTTCAAGTATGCGTTAAAGTTTAATTTTTTTCCATTCTCCTAACAATCTACCACCGTTTAGAAGGGAAGGACTGAGAAGAGGCTCAGGCTATGAACTGAAACGTGAGTGAGAGAAAGTGTTTTAGGCAGGAGTTGAAAACGAAAAAGGTTTTGTTTACTCTTGTATATATTTTTGTGTATGTGCAAGAGTGTGCAGACAAATGCTTACCTGCACAATGGCCCGAGGAATCAGAGGCCAAACTGGGCCATCTGGTCCTACAGCCTGGAAATTACCAGTCAGCATTAAGTAGGCAAATCTCTCTCTCTCTGTCTCTCTCTCCCTCTCTCTCTCTCTCTCTCTCTCTCTCTTGCTCTCCTCCTTATGCACACACATATCCACCCACGCACTGACAGACAGGCCTCGGCTATGTGCGGTCTCAGCGGAACTCTGATGGCCTTTGTGAGGCAGCCATGCTGGAGGCGACAGGCCCCGCGCGCACACTGTTCCACCATGACATGTTGGCTTCGTTATTTCTCCATTCAGGGGAGGATTTGGTGTCATCCTTCCCCCTCTGAACGGTCCCCCTCTGGTTTTGTGAGCCTTTCCCAGTGAGACATCGATGCCATGAGGTATATTTAAAAAGGATCAATCGCAGAGAATTTAAAATCGTATATTCGTTGGTATACAGTGGAGAAGCCGAGATTGAGACCTTTTAAATCTAGAGAAATGCAAAGAAGTGTAGGTTTGGATCAGAATGTGAGGATTAGGTTGCACCAGCTTTCCACAAATCAATGACTAAGTTTATGAGTTCATTCCAATTCTTAGTAGTTACTAGTTAACTTCAAGCTAGCGATTTGCTAAATTGGGTTGCATCACTTAAATTTAAGAAATGTCTTAGCCAGTAAAAACTTTTATAGTGTGCAAATACATGTGTTTAGAAACATCTGTAGAACAGTCCACTCAAAATCAAGCATTAATGTAAACAGGAAGTCAAAGCAGCACAAGCTGAGTATTTATATAAGCGCACATGGACAACTATGTGTGTTTACAGTTTACAGCGTTCAAGCAGTTTAGAATTAGCAGTAAATATTCAATTATGCAAACCTCGCTTACATTATCCGTTCATTCAGAAAAAGGTTTTGTAATTTCAGGTAGGTGTTTTTAATTGAATTATGTCATTTAATCTTTCCGGTATTGTGCAGCATTTTATCAAGTGTCGGGTCAAGTGCTTCGAGCATATTTCATATTATGGCGTCCTCTAAACAGGTCGTGTGTTAGCAAGCTAACGTAAGCTTTGTCAGTTGGTTCACTTACAGAACAGCTGCCTGGCAGTTAGTGCGTGTTAAATATCATTTAGTAGCAGCGAAACTAGTTTGTGTGGTTCAACCCTGTTTAAGTCCGTGATGCGTAACATTGGACTAAAAACAATTCCGTGAGATAGATTCAGAAATTGAAGCCTCGTTTTTTTGAACTACACAAGCATACTTACGTCCTCGAAGATCAAACTAATCTAAATCTCCCACCTACAAAACAGTGAAAAAGAAATAAAAGTGTTTTTTTTTTTACCATCTCATGAACTGGTTAACTCTGGTATCTTGCATCTATCCACCTTTGATGATTAAGTGACTCCCAGCGAAAAGACCCATGAACCAAATTTACTCACCTGAAAGGTCAATTGTCTGCTTCCATTCAAACTCTTTAATTAAGGCTCAATAAATCCAGGCCAAGCAGTCACCCAGGGCGGCGGTCTTCACGCTGAACAGATCCAACTAGATTTGAAATGCAAAGATAAGAGATACTGAATATAGAGAGAATGAAAGGAAGGTTAAATAATATTCTTTTATATTTGGCAGACAGACAGTTGAACTAACAAAGAACAGCACCCATGAATGATGGAGGCTATTCTATCAGGCTTCAAAAGGCATTGAGAGGTTGTTTGGTCCACATCCACCATCCATGTGAGCCATCCATGTACAGCACATGTTATAAAAACACCAAGAACATTATCGTAGAGTAGGTTACTCACAACATGTATTAAAACACAGTACGAAAGTATGAAATGCCTAATATAAGAAGAAGAAGGTAGGGATTTTGTGGAAGACATTCACCATCATAGCAAACGTTGAAAAGGAGTTATCTAGGGCAGATCGTCCCACACTGAGCACACACACGTTTCCTCTCCAGATGAGTGATTACCTGCATGTCGGCCTACATATAGTGTAAGTGTCATCACGTTCAGTATCGTGTTCCCGGGTTAGGTAACCAAGAGAGAGTCAGCGTCAGGCACATTGGCCTAAATCTCTGGTTGGGGTGATCCCTCTCGCTCTACCTACCTTGTGCCACTGTATCTCAGCTGGGGAGCATCTGGCGTAAAAAATAAAAATAATTGGGCGAATATGTTGGAATGACAACCTGACGAAGAGTTTTGTTTCTTCAAAATATCATGTTAAATTGGTGCCGGAGTGCCTTCGTAGTTACAGCGCATGCCACATTACCACACTGTCCTGAGCCTTGGGACCTTTGTATGTCATACTCCTCTCTCTATATATATATATATATATATATATATCTTCTTATCTGGAAAGCATTGAAAACGGCCGACATTAGCCGACATGAGAGAACAATTCAAATGTGCCCAATTGACGACGAAGCAGTCTGTTTACTACTTAGTCAGTGAACAATTTTCAATAAAGTCCCAGTATCGCACAAACTCTTTTGTGTCCCTTCTTTTGTGGACTCTAATATTACAGACCGAGCTTCGTATCAGTAAACGCCCTTGTGTTAACATCGGATATTTCCACGCTGACCAGGTTTCTCTTTGTTGTTTGCTCTCCTGTGGTCGACCCTAAGCTTTTGTGTCCTCTTGTGTCTGCGTCAGTTACACGATGCTATGCAAACCTCTCTTATGGAAACAGCGTCAGTATGGTGACGTCCTCCGCACTAGAAATTAGCAAACAATGCTGCAAAAGGACAGCCTGTGCTCAGGGTAAAGGACGATGGGAAGGTCGTCACTCTTCAGCGGTTCATTCGTTTTTCAGGTACCTAAAGCGCAACAAAAGGTGGATATGATGGCAAGAGCACAAAACGTCACGGAGCTCTGAGACATTTTATTTTACTTAACCACCAGGACAACTGAACGCCAGCTTCATCAGAGCTCGGTTTACTCTCCTCAGAGCTTCCTGTACCTGTTCCTGTATTATGTTATTGAGAGAATGAGATTCTAGCTCTTCTTAAATGGGTGTGGAGAATTCCCAATGGTAAAATACTAGAAAGATAATGAGCGGGGCACCACTTCAAGATTGAAGAACTATTTATTCAAGCATGAATCATTGCTGCCTGGGGAGTTGAATTATAATGACTGCAAGAGTGCTTGCATTTTATAGCCATATTTAGACAATAGGTGGCTCATTTTTAAACAGTCTACATCAGTAACATTATTTTTGTCTCCTGCTTATTTTTTGGGGGATTTTTCCAAAAGCAAAAATATGCAATAATTCTTCCACAAAGGTGTCCTGTGGTATCCAACAGCTTCCTCCTGTTTGACTCCTCATGTTGGATGTAATAAAAACATTTTTTAAAAATCTTATATCAATGTCACATTGCTATCCAGAGCGCAAGGATGGATTGGCAACATTTCAAATGAAATACCAGACCTGCAACTAGACCCAGACATTTGCACCTTGTTGTCATACATGACCCGGTGCTTCCTGACACTGCGCTCCATTTTAAACCAAACAAAATCATCACCCCTTTGCTCTTAACTCTGTTTGTCCACCACCAGGCTGCCACCATTGTGCTCCTGAGCAAGGCACTTAACCCTGAGTTGCTCCAGGGGGACTGTCCCTGTAGTTAGTTCACTGTACGTCCCTAAATGACCTGTAATGTAATATAACATAACTGGAGTCATTTGTTCAGTTCTGTTCGGGTTATATATAAATAACTTTTTGTCACTTTTTCCTGATTTTGTTACCCATCCTAGACTTTGTACGTAATTTGAGTAAATAAAATCCTTTTATTTTTTCTTGCCACCTTTACCTGCTCTGCCAGTTGTGTGCACACCCTGCTCCTTTTGCTGTGACATCCATACAGTACACTGTCAAACCTGCCAGGGTAGTTATTGAATGCTGAAAAAGAATCCTGGTAGAACCTGTGCTAAAAAATAACAAAGTAGTCTTATTTATTTACTAAGCACAGTAGTGGGAAAAAAAACCAATAAGTGTGCCATGATGTGTTTTACGTAATATGGCTTAAAGAAGCTATATTGTGGATGTCTGCCCGCAGGTAAAAGAGGACTATGGATCTTTATTACATTATTGGTGAACAAAAATAGTCCAGACGGTGAGAAGCATAATCCTAAAGTTAATATCTAATTACAATCATTCACTCACTTTTTGTCAAGAAGACTAGATCTAGGCCACCACATTTTGGCAACTACAGTGCAGTGATATTGTTCAGCATCATAGTGAAAAAAAAAAAACTAAAAAAACTTCACTGAGGAAATTAGGTCATAATTCAAAAGCAAAGCAAAAAGACAACATAAGTGTGAAACTTTGTTAGGTAAGCTAATCACTGGAATTGAAGATAATACACATAATAGCATGTATTTCTAACCATATTGAAAGGGCAGACACAGGTGAGTGCATGTTAAATGCAGGGCAGGATAGTTAGTATCTGCCTTATCTTCTCATCTACTTCACCCAACAGAGATTCACATGCAGCTGCAAACATTTGGCCTTCTGTAGCCAAGTAACTTTCTCCCTCCACACACACACACACACACGTTGGGTTTCTGAGTTTACTTAACCTGCTTGAACTGCAGCATTTTCTCAGGACTCGGCTTCATCTCGGGGTTTATCTATCCCAAAACCCAGGCCGCCCGCTGTGGAAAATTCCCTGTAACCCAAATGTGACAGACGGCCTTGAGAGATGGGAGCGTGGAGAGAGAAGTGGTTGTGCAAAAGAGCAAGCCTGCTGTGTGTGACACATGACATTCAAAGAGAAAGCAAAGGAGAAGAAAGAGAGATTAAAGAAAAGAGATGTGAAGACTGAAAATCACCGATTGCTGGTTTTGTCTCCACTGTTCAATATTGTACTGTGATTAGACCGAGCAAGCACTGTCTTTTCAATGAACAAGCTCAAAGCCTGTGATTTGAACTCTGATTTCAGACGCAATAGCCTACTGGACGAGGTTGTGTTAGTTTAAGCAATACATGTAAACAACGCTATCAATTTGCAGAATCTGGGACACAAGGAAACGGAATGACTCCAGGTCGAGTCAGGCTCGGATTTCTCTCAACCTCTTGCTTTTTCTTCTATTATCTTTCTCTATCTGTATCTCTCTCATACACACACATTCACATCCCCCTTTCCAAAGAGGAAATCAAATGTTCATGTGTGTACATTTATAATTAAAACACGTAAAAAAAAAAAAGAGATAACATTTCACAGACTTATTGCACTGGGATTTGGCCAAAAGAAGACAGAAACGGCTGTTGGCTGTGACTGTTCTCTCCACATACATATCAATAAGAAAGGCCCTCTGCAGGAGGCCTATCACATCCCTGCAGCCAGCATGAAAACAGATCCTTTATACATTCTGGCGGGGCTGGATGTTGCACTTTCCTCGTGGTAATAAAATGGAAGGGATGCTCTATTTTAATTTCTCCCTGTGCCCGATAAGTGAGGTGAAAGTTAAATGCTTGGTTTGGCTGAAGCCACTGGCGGTGTCCTCAAAGTCACGTACAGCGGGGCGAGGCCTGCTTCAATGAGCCTTTTCCTTCTCAATGAAACATCCACAAGACACGGAGATGAAAGATAAATCAAGAAAAAGGGCGGAAACCTAGGAAAATAAAAACTTACTTTGTTCCCATTCTATTAGTAAGACTACTACTTGGTGTGTGTGTGCGTGTGTGTGTGTGTGGGTTGGTGCCATAAAACACTTTGCTTCAGACCTCCTAACCTGCCTTTTGGATGGTATCCATTTCCTCACACGCTATGTTCTCAAAAGGCACAGGAGCAAGTGTGTGTGTGTATGTGTGTGTGTGTGTGTGTAATCATGCAGCATGACATAGCACAATACCCATTCTCTAGCCAAAACACAAAAGGGTGGGACACACACACTGCTTCTGTGGTAAATGTCACATACACTTCACCGGGGGGGGCGGGGGACGTGATTTTACACACTCGCTTTACGGATAGGGTGCGTCTCACGTGCGCCCTCTTTTCCTAAACTGGCACGGCGGCTCATTGCGTTTTGGAGACGAGTGTGCATACATGATGAAGTGCACAGCCACGAAGCATAAACACCACGACATATGTAAAGTCGAAAAAAAGTCAAACTTATCAAAGTGAATGTTAAGCTGTCCGACATCTTTTACTGACTTTGAGTGTAGATGCTATGAATGTCATTGCACGAACATCAATGACATATTATTAGAAAGCAAGCACAGAAACACACCGAACTACATGTGGCATTTACTGAGGTGTTTTAATTTCAGTTAAAGCTGCGTTACAAATCAGCAGAAGAAATACCAGTATAGTCATAAAGTGGATATGACAATGAATTGCTTTTTGGGTTTGGTTTGGCCTGAGGCACAAACTGTACCAGCTCTCCTTGTGTTTACCTGATTCACCAGAAGCCTTTTCACTTTTCTATTCATACTCTCTTTGTATGCCTTCTTTTCAGAATTGATTCCTGAACTGTCATGCAGGACACGGACCTGCAGTGTAAACTTTGAAAGGCTGTTGGATTAAGCTGCAGTTCCTAACTTCATACATTGTACTCTTGACTTCTTTTCTTGAAACGGGCAACAAATACGTTTCTACCTTATCTTATTCCACTTCGTCTGGTCTGTACTTTTTCAACACGCACTATGCATGTCAACTGCTCGACAGTAGAAGGTGCTGGTTCAAAACCTTCAGAAGGAGAACTAATGAAAAAGCTTTGAGTATTACAGTGGTTTGAACTGCGATATGTTTCCTCTTTCCTGGAAACTTCTATTGGATCCCCGCTTGTTTATTCATCTGTATTGTTCTAATGTGGCTTTCTCTAAATTTTGTATTCTAGAAATGCGACTTAATTACAGGCTCCAGTAATCCCAGAGGGTGGGAGCAGAAAGTTGCCATATAAATTCACAAGAGTTGCCGACAGAGGTCGATGAATGTCAAGATTAACTACAAAACTTTTTTTGAAATCAAGACTTGCCAGCTCTCCTTCCTCCCTCACTGTTTGATCGTGATGGTCTTCACCTCAGTGAAGAAGTGGTAGGAGTCCTTCCCTCCCTCCCTCCCCACACCAGAGTTCTTCATCCCTCCAAAGGGCAGGTTCAGATCCCTCACCAGCCAGCAGTTGGTCCACACCAGGCCTGCCTGGATCCGCCTGGCAACCCGGTGAACCTTCCCCACGTCCCGGGACCACACGGTGGCCGACAGACCGTAACGCACGCCGTTGCCCCTGGAAACGGCCTCATCCTCCGTGTCAAAGGGGCTGACGCAGGTGACGGGGCCAAAGATCTCCTCCTGCATGACGCGGGAGCTGTCAGATATGCCTGAGATGACGGTGGCCGGCATAAAGTAGCCGTTGGCGTTGCGCTTAGGGAGGTGCAGCTGGTCAACCCCCTCGCCACAGTGGATGACGCCGCCTTCAGATTTGGCGAGTGCCACGAAGCTGCGGACCTAGTGACAAAGACAAAGAGGGATTCCAACTTAAAGTGTTTGAGAATTTAAAACAATGGGAATTTGTTCTTTTACACTAGAGCTGCAACAATTAGTTGACTGATCGATTAGACAGAAAATAAATATATATATATATATACTATGATAATCCATTAATCGTCAATGTCATTTCCTGGCAGAAATGGCCGTTTTCTGCCTCTCAAATATGGAGATGTCCTGCTTTTCTATGTTTTCGGTTTTGGACTGACAAAACAAGACAATTAAAGACATCACCTTGGACTTTGAGAAACTGGGATGGACATTTTTCACTATTTTCTGATATTTTACGGACCAAAAGAACATAAATCTGCAGATTAGTTGATGAAAATAATCTTTAGTTGCAGCTCTATTTCACATTATTTTGAGCTTTATTTCGTCACCTTCTCCAGGTGCTCTTTGCTGATTAGCGCTCCGTTGTTGTTGCTGGGGTCAGAGGGCACTCCTGTCTTCCACTTTTTAGCTGCAGCCACAAACCTTTCCAGGAACTCAGAGTAAATACTCCTCTCTACATAAATCCTGCTGGTGGCCAAGCAGATTTGTCCCTGAGAGAAAAAAGGAAGGGGTTAGATAGAAGACTCTGATTGCTCAGGACATTATTTTCATACGTCTGCATCATGACAACATAGACTGTGATCTCCCCCGTGAGGACAAATCATGTCACTGCATCTTTATAACACTACAACGGATCTTCATACAGAAGACAGCCAGAACAAGAACATTGACATTAGTAATAAGAACAAGAATACAACTAATCTCTACTCATGTAGTACTTCAAAAACAAGTGCTTTAAACTTTTTTTTTTTTTTTTTTTTTTTTTAAAAAAGGTTAAAGGTTCTGGGAAATTATGAGCAGCACAAACCTGAAATTAAGTTTTTTTTAAAGTTTGCTTTTGACACATGGATTCTCTTAAAAGGCAAGGCCCCAACATGCTGAAATCCAGTACGACCCACCTTTAGACCCTTAATAGAAAAGTTTTACCTTATGTGGAATATGATTATTCGCATTATTCCTGAGTTAGATGAGAAGATTGATACTATTTTGTTTGGTAAACAAGAAGCCCCAGCCTGCAGCCATAAAGGTTAGCTTAGCTTAGCGTAAAGACTGGAAATAGGGGGAAAGACCAGTATAAATGTATTAAATTTCTATTTCACTCTCAGTTGATGTATGCTTAAGTGGAGCATATTCCCCAAAAACATTTTCACTTGAACTAAATCAAACAAAACAGTTGACCAACAGCAGGCTTAGTGTTTTTAGGGCCCCTGCTGTTCTGGCTTCCTCGTGCCAGCCTTGATAATAACACTCACAAGAGCATGTGTAATTCAAAACAAATAATGTCAGCAGTAGTAAAAGTCTTAAATAGAGTCTGAGGACACTCCTTAACACTCTTCTCCTACCTGATTTGAGAAGCTGGAGCGAACCGTGGTCTCGATGCACTGGTCCAGGTCTGCATCAGCAAAAATAATGGCAGGGTTTTTACCTCCCAGCTCCAGCGAGAGCTTCTTATAGAAAGGGGCGCTCCGCTCGGTGATGCGCTGGGCAGTTGCCGTGGAGCCAGTGAAGGAGATCAATGGGACGTCAGGATGGCCGACGAGGGCATCGCCCGCTTTCGGCCCAGTGCCAAATACAATGTTGACTACTCCTGGAGGAACACCTGCAGAGATAGACAGGTTTCTGCATTTCTTATTGCTCATTTTCATTAAAAGGCAACAGTGTAGGAATAAAAGTTTTGTGAAAAATCTTGTTGACGTGCAATAATTCACAAGCGAATCCCGCTAACTTCTGTGCGTGTCAGCGGATCGCTATTGCATTACGGGCGCTGTAGTCCTACCAGCCTGCTCCATCAACTTGCACATCATCCAGGCAGTTACGGAGGTCATCTCGCTGGGTTTCGCCACCACCGTGTTGCCGGCAGCGATTGCAGGTGCAATTTTCCAGGTGAGCAGGTACAGGGGGAGATTCCAGGGGCTGATCAGACCGGCTACACACAACAACATCATCATCATCATCATTTAATAACGCATGAAGCACAGATTGAGCAGGCTTGAATGCAAACACACTGAGCGCTCACCCACTCCCACAGGGCTGCGGACTGTGTAGTGCAGGCAGCCCAAGTGGTCGACCTGGCAGCAGTCGGTGGTGTGGTGCAGCAATGATGACGCGAAGAAGCGGAAGTTGTACGCAGATCTGGGAATGTCCACAGTCCGTGCAAATGTTACGGTTTTACCTGTAATGTCACAGCAAAGATATAGAAGTCGACAGCAACGATACAGGACCTGCTTACACACAAAGATAGTTTTAAATCGATTCCTTTTTTGTATTATTATTATTCTAAACACAGGGGCATTCAGAAGCAAGTCTGTACAGTGCATCGCAGTTTAGTGAAATATAAATCACTTGCAGTAAATATTGAAGATATAACAAATAATTGTTATAACATGCTTAGAGCTGCAGTAATTAGTTGATTAATCAATTAGGCAAATTTGAATTTTAAAATAGATTCATCATTCAAGTCAATTTTTAAGAAAAAAGCCAAATATATTATGGTTCTATGTACAGAGGTCCTGAAAGGCAAGATTCTGGTTAATCATGTTCTAAGTCTGAGCTAAATGTCTCTCCTGTGTTTATGTCTTAAACAGAAAAAAAGTGTGAGAAAAAAAAACATTTGCCAGGAGAATCTCTTTTTCTTTTGTCAGGAAAAAGAATAACCTGAAGATGATTCTGTCCAAATAAACTTTGTCACCTTTTCTCACTTGCCTCTCACTGGTTCCACACAATTGTGATAATTTGCTGCTTTTACTCGATTTACATTATTGTAAACTGGTTGTCTACATTTTGGACTGTTGGTCGTATTAAACATGACATTTGATGACATCACTCTGGACATTTTTCACTATTTCCTGATGTTTTCTAGACCAAACCATTAAATCAATTGGGTGGCAGATTAATTGATAATGAAAATAATAATTAGATGCAGCCCTAAACATCAGTCATACTGCACTTGAACAGAATCTGCATATTTATGTTATGAAATGTGGGTTGTAATGATACTAAATTCAATAGTTTTAGCAGACATGTCCAACCCACTGATTGATAATCTGCCTGACTCTTGGATTGATACCTGTGATACATGTGCTGAAACAGTGTAAGGCACCTTGGTCTCTGGACTCAGTTTGGGCAAACTCCTCCAGGTTGGCTTCCAACAGGTCGGCCAGCCGGTTCAGGACTTGTGCCCGCTGCTCTGGGCTGCGAGCGGACCAGCCGGGGAAGGCTTCTTTGGCCGCCGCCACCGCTGCCTCCACCTGCAGGCGGTAAAGCAGGGAGAGATTAGCACATTGTTCTGTGTGACCTCCAGCGATTCCCAACATGGGGGGGGGTCAGGACTCCTGAGCTTTCTCTGTTTCACTTGTGAAGCACTGCATCCCTTCACCTCTTCAAATGAAATAATTAGAGAAGAACAAACAATCTCTCTTTGCTTGAACTGAGGCCACAACCTGAGCAGAGGGGACACGAGTACATAGGATACATTGTAAATGTCCCCGCTGTGGGACGAACAAAGGTTTTCTGATTCCGATACGCTGAGGGGAAGTCTGTCTGTGCATCTTGATAATGGCTGAAAGCTTTGATTTAATCAAATACTTCACAAACGATTGCAATGAATTGGCCTACATAATAACTCACTATAATCTCACCACTGTTAAGCGAAATATGAAGGTTTATTGACATGTGTGTTTCACGTGTTCAATGATTACTTCACTGTTGACTTGAAAGAGCAAAGGTGCTTTGCTCTGACTATAGGCTCTGCCAGGCAGTTTCACATGCAGCATCTGAACCTGGATATTCAACAAGAAGAATATATGACGCATAAAAAAAAAAGCACTTTCCTGGCCCATCTGAAAGAAGTGGTTTAAAAAATGGTTTAAAGGCAGTAATGGTGTCTGTAATTAACGTTTAATCCAGACTACCTTTGTAAAAAATGTTATTATAATTGAGAATATAATTGTTATCTAATAGAGTGGACAAAAAAAAAAAACATGGAAATGAATAACTCAAAAACACTGATACAAAGACAGCAATGAGTCATAGCCTAGTGGATTGGAAAAATCTCACAGGTCAAACGCGCTGACAGAGCACGACCAATGGACCTCATATAAAACTACAAACATGTCTTAACATTGGTGGCAATTCAGAAATTAACACACTTCTGTTAATAAAAAAAATTTAAAAAAAAAAAAAGAAAGAAAACACTCAAGAAAAAAAATCCAACAGTTGGGCTTTTACAATGAGTCATTTGGAGGAACAAAAAAAAAAATCATTTTAAATAAAAAAAAAAAAAAGCAGCCTGGCCTATGGGTTGTATGCACGAGTACTGAAGTACTACAACTATAGAGAAGTATAATAGAAACCTAAAGTAATATTGCATGAGGGTGGCCCACCTCCTCCCCGCCGCTGTCAGGCACTCTGCAGTAGACCTCTCCGACGGACGGGTCGTAAGAGTCCAGGTGACTCCGGCAGGGGACGAACTTCCCTCCGATGTAGTTCTCCAGAACCAGGTACGAGCTCTGCTCCGAGGGGTTCGGCATGACTGCACCGCGATTAACACAAACTACTACAATCAGCTGAGAGAATGACCGCAGACGTGTCTACCACAGGGATCCAGCGGTAAAGAGAAGTTAACTGTGCACTGACCCTCCCACATGTCACAATACAAAACTAACTGTGCTGTAGTTGGGCTAATTATTGTCCCAGGCACAGGCTAGTGGTACAAGTCCTTATGGCTCTTGATAAGAGCAGATATATAAAAAAACAAATAATAAAAAAAGATAAATTGCAGTTTGCTGTGCACTGTTCTTAATGCTAGGTTGGGTTACATGCAGAGTTTAAATGTCACTGTGCTGTGTGTGGGACGATTAAACAAAGAAAAAAAGTTTTTAAAAGAGGATTCAAAATCCCCCATTTCCGTAAGATAATCAGTTCACAAAAACAGATACAGGTATAGAAGGACTTTCCCGCCAATGTTATATGTATAATGAGAAACTCTCAGAAATAATGACAAAATATAATGAGTTAGTACCTGAAAATAACATCTCTCATGATAATGATTTTGATTTTGTTTTTATGCTCACATGAGGGCTGACATACATCTCACCAAGAAGGAAAGAACTCTCTGTCATGACATACAGACACACTACATGCTGTTTTTATGCAGAGAGACATGTTAACAAGTGCGACACCGCTTTGACAGTTAGTTTTAGAAAGTGCTCATTCAGAAAGACGGCTGGCGGGGAACCCACAGCATTACTCATCCATTTACAGAGAAAGTGATTCATCGTCACAGTACGGGCCACCAGACTTGTAGCATTAATGACACTTCTTATTATTCTAGATGCCTTTTGGGCCCCCAAGGCTGCAGACAGAAAGGCTTTCAGGCTTTGTGTTTTCAGAGGTTTTCCAAGGTGACTGACGCATATTTGACTGCATGCTTTTTTTTTTAATTTTTTTTTTTTTTTTAATGCATTTCTGTAGCAGAACACTTTGCTAGCCTGACGAAATCTGCCTCAAGTACTTTGTATGAATGTGTCTTTGTGTAGATGACAGGAGACCTTGCGTGTTACCGAACACTGGACTCACACAGTGCACCTTCTGTCTGTGCTGGTGACAGAACGTGACAATCCCTGACATGGAACATCATGCATATAACTTTCTGGAGTCCTGAATTTAAATAATTATTATTATTTTTTTTTTTGACCTTTGCCCCAGATGCGTGATGTAGTTCTGCAGTGTTTGCAACTGATGCCATGCCAATTCAGCCAGCAACTGTAGCTGTAGTGAGTCATAATATATATTCAGTTGTGTTAATTTGAATAAATATCAATAGCGGAGATCATAAAATCAACAAAAAAGCAGTTTCCAAAGAGGACTGATGGGTTGCAGGTGCATCAGTCACGAAAACTGCCAAATCACTTAATGCAAAGAAATGAAAAAAATATATAAAAGTCCAGACAACATAACATGCAAACCTCCATAATATATTTCTGTTTTTCTGTCCATTCTCTGCATAACTGCATGATCCCCTGTGTATATACAGGAACTATAGAGATAGCTGACTATTAATCGAAGGCGTAATCTGACAAACGCCTTCGTCACACATTTATGTAGCTGATTCCAAACCAAAAGTTAACGAATAAAGATCCCACCCCAGAAACCCTCACGAATGCAAACACACCATTTGGTATTAAATGCATCTGTGGTTGTAATTCTTGTTATTTACCTCAATGTACCACTGTTTAGTTCTTTTAATTAAGCTTTCACAACTCATTTTTGATGAGTCTCTGGCTCTTTTGCAGACAGGCAGGGTGCACTTTGTTTTTCTTCCATGTAGAAACATTTACAGACTCTTAACACGTCTACATGTAACTTTGTTTCCTGATGGAATATCCTAAAGGTTTGTTTTGGGATTCATTTCCTTTCACTCTTTCCACTGACTGCTCTTTAATTAAATGTTGATGTCCTCTGATGTTTCCTGTCTTTCTCGCACCAGTGACGGTAAATTGTCCTCTATTCAGCATCTTACAAAAAGGCTTGTAAAACTGGAACTTTACCCACCGCAGATACACATGCATATATGTCACCACATGCATAAGTCTACAGCTGGTAACAAATTCACTTTAAGTGTTGTGGGCATTGTTTTGTTTTACTCTATTTTTTTTGGTGCTTTCCACTCCAGTCGGAACAACCCCAGCTGTGTCACAGTCCAACCTGACAGGAAATGATCACCTCTACATTTTCACTTCCTACTTACTTTGACATTTGTATCGTCACAGATAGAAAACCGTTTTCTTTCTCGCTCCGCACTGTATGTCATGTCGCGAGGATTAAAAAGGAATTTTTCCAGTTGGATAGAAAGTTCAAACTTGCAGAAATCAAAACTCAAACCACAGGTTACTGATGTCATGTTCATTTCACATCATCCTCCTTCACACCACCTTCAACAACACATGGAGAAAACTAAAACACAGCTACTTCAGCCCTCATCTTGGCTGAGTCTTGAAAAGAAAGAAAGAAAAAAAAAAAAACAGACGAGCACTTCAAAAAGCTGGTCGGTGCTTTACTGTAGAAGCATTTCAAGTATGTTTTGTTAACTTAAATAAGAATTATGTCTTTCCCTTTTTTTTTTTTTTTTTTCCTCACAAACTACTCTACCTTGGTTAGAGTAGTTCATTTAAGATGCAAACATACTCATGGTAAAAATAATTTTGTTGCAGCTCGTAACATTTCATTTGTTCATTTCTGCCCAATTTAAAATGAGTAATTCCAGGTCAGCAGGTTTAGATTAGGAGACACTTATTATGCAAAAAAAGCTGCGATGTAAATCCTCATCTTTGTTTATTGCTCCAGTTGCTCCGTCAGGGTTCTTACTTTTTCGGTCAAGATAAATGATCAGCCATCGCTCCTTCGAGAAAAGTGCAGTGACTTTAAACCGCTGTGGAAATCTCGGCTTGGTAAAATCGTCTTTCAGAGTCAGATTCTATTATTGATTTGGATGACGGAACAGTGAATTTAGAGCATTTCACTAACGAATCGAATGATCAGACGGGGAGAAATTAGAAATGGGGGGGTTAGCTGGGTAATGACGGAGGAGGTCATTGTATCTGTGCAGTTTAGTGTTGATCAGAGCAGTCAGGTGAAGCAGCCGCCGCGCTGGATGGAGAGGTGGATGGATGAATATGACGTCCATGAGTCCATGAGGGACATCTCTTGAGGAATTGCACTTTGTCTCTGGCGGTGTGCAGTCTCCAGAGCGAGGTCGGACCGGCTCCGTGTCGGTGGAAATGCTCTTCAGTCTTTGATCTGCGGTGAGGAAAAAAATCAAACGGAAAATCACTGATCAACTGTCAATGTCATCTCAAAAGATTGAACTTGCACAATCTCGCTATTAATTAATGACTTCCCAATAATGTGATGATTTCCTGAAAATGTAAAAAAACAAAAAAAACACAAAAAAAAACAATAATGTAATAAAATGTCTTGACTGATATTGTAATACATTTTCACCGATAACGTAATACCTTCAGGTGGGTCTTTTTTTTCCCCCAAAACTGAGGGATGTAGTCATTCTGAAGGATTATGTAAAATTGTAAAGAAGTATGCTCTTTTTTTTTTTTTAAAAGTGTGCAAGTATTTAAAAATGCATTATACTGTTAGTTTCTACTACTGAAAATATTTGACTTCTTGTTTGGAAATGTAAACTCTAGACGTTTAAAAGTCAGTTTAAAATGATCACATCATCAGTTTATGAAGAACAAAAATGACCCACCTGAATGGTATTAAATTATCAGTAAAAGGTTAAATTATCAGTCGTTCAGGTTAAGAGCAAAAGTTATTTCATTTTCAGGAAATGATTACATTATTGGGTGCTACAAAGCCTAAATACTGAGCTATAAAAAGATACATAGAGTAGAAGTAAACCAGTAACCAGTAATTTAAAAACATCCACCCGTTTGTATGCAAGGACACAATATCTATATGTTATTTGCACTTTACCTCAGTGACAACCCCTGCAGCAATAGTGGAGCCCACATATCGGAGCATGAAGCGGCCCAGCTCCTTATAGTCCTTGTACAGCTCTAGTGACACCGGCCTCTGTGTCTGGACCTCCACGATGGCGTTCATACCTTTACTCAAACACCTTAAGAGGAGAGACACAAACACAAGGACGTAAGAATAACACACCCGCCTGGGATTCAACGTTCACATTTCAAGTATCATTTAATTTGATCATGTTTTATCTAACTTATTTGAAAAAGTGGAAATTAATATAAAAGTACTTCTTGGGGACATTTTAACAAAAGGTATCAAAGGTGACTCTTTTCATCGCTTCAGTGCCGCGCAGAGTAAGTAAAATCCTTATGAGCACTGTGTATTTGTAATATAACATGCGATACAATGCACACTCACTTTGGTTTCTTCTTGAGGACCTCGCCGCTGCTCTTGTGCAGAACACTGATCAGTTTCCTAATGGTGGCCGGCTCACTGACTGTTTGGTAATGCAGCAGTACCTACACCGCACACACACAGAGACACACACACACACGCACGCACAGAATGAAACAGAGTTGTAAGCCTGAACATCCAGTACACACGGCGACATAAAAAACTGTTGGCAGTATGACTGTGTGTTTGCCTGCACTTACTGGGAAGCCTTGTGTGATGGGGACCTCGATATTGAAGAGAAGGATTCGGGCTCTGAATCGAGTACAGACTCGAACAGGCTCCTTGGGATCACAGAACACGCAGCCCACACTGGAAGGAAGCAGTTTTCACTAAATACGTAGCCAAATGCGTGCAGTTCAAACACCAGTAAATATGTTGAGCGCTAAACAGACCAGCATGCTCATGGTAAATAAACAGTGGCAACATTTCGTTTACTTGATCTTGATGATGTCCATGCCGGTGACTGTCAGGCTGACATGGTCTCCTGCTGCAGCCCAGTCCAGAGCCTCATCGTGAAGAGTAATACCTGCGGGACAAACAGACAGAGTGTGAGTCCTCCAGCGGCCACAGGGTGGCAGCGTTCATCACCACTCACTCAACGGTCCCCCACACTCAGAGACGCACAAAAAGAGCCACTCAGATGCAGGATGAGCTTGAATCTGACAACTTATTCATGCAAAGAAGCCGCCAAACTAGTTATTAATGTCAGAACAGATTAGTGGAGAATCCTGACAGAGAAAGTATCGTATAATGTACAATCCTGCATACTTAGTTCATTTCAAATGTTTAAATGAAAAGGAATTTATGCATGTGTGCGTGTATTTTATTTTGCTCCTTTCCCTGTTGTTAGTTGCCAACAATAACTTGAACGTCAATTTTTCAGTTTTGCTGGTCTGGTCCGGTCCAACGTATGAGATTAAACCGGTTTGATTATATTCAAACCAGCTGAACAAGCATTTTGTCATTATGACACATTCTGGGAAATTAAAAACTAGACTACATCGGCAGCCCAGTGCCTACGGCGTCACTATGCTTAATAAAACTTGTATTGTATTATTAATAAGCAATATGACAACGTGACTGACATAATTTTATGTTTGTTAATAAACAGACTAATTTACGCGTGCAATTTACTGCTGCGGCCGGCAACATGCAGGATATGAAATTACAGTAGATGTGGGGGAGACGCGCTTGGCACACGTTGTTTTGTTTTTTTTCACTAGAAAGTTCACATGTTTTTTTTAGGGGGAGCAGACGAGGTGGCAGAGTTAGTCTCAAAGAACACGAAAACTGCGTCAATATGGCAACATTTTGGATTTGAAGCCGACGTAAGCGGTTAGCCGAAAAACCTAGACGGGTCTACACGGTCAGTCTGCTGTCGAGTCAAATGAGTCACCTTGTGGTAAAATTTGGCTTGATATCAAACCGGTCTGAACTTTTTACACTGGCTCCACCCTAGAGCGATGAGCTGTCTGTGGGCTGAAACAAATGGAATTTTTTTTTTTTTTTTTTTTTAAAAAAAGGTCCGGCTTCATGCAGATAAAGGCAATAGCAGAACTTCAGTGGAAGTTTGTTTTGCCCTCATGATTGATCATTTTATGACAAGGTTTTAGAGGATTTTTGTGTGCCTCTCTCTTATCGCCATCTATGAAGAAAAATTCTCTTCAGGACTGCACGCAAATGAAAAGTGAAGTACCTAAGTCAGCCACCATGCCAGGTTGCCATTCAAGACACACCAGTACGTACCTTTAACAGTGCAGGTTTCATTGGGAGGCATAGCAAGTATTCTCTCTCCGGTCTGAATGTAACCAGCCTCGATCTTCCCTGTAACACAGAAGCCTGAGCCCTGGTCTGAAAAGAAAAAAAAATGCAACATCAGCTTTAAATTTAGGAAAAAGAGAAATGAAAAAGGACATGAACAAATTCATATTCGCTGCAATTATGCGTCAGGGATTTTACCTTTGAACACATCGGAAACGCACAGTCTGAACGGTTTGTCTACAGATCTCTGAGGGGCTTTGAAGGCGTCTTTAGAGGACATGGAAAACAAACAGAAGACAAAAAAAAAAGAGGAAGAAAACAATGAGTCTTGAAAATATTGCCAGAAGCCTGTTGACCAGTGGTGATGAGTCATTTTCATTGTTACTGGGAAAAAATTGCTTTAGTCGCCATTAGTCACAGCGCTGTGTGAAATCCATATGTTAAACTCTGAAGTAGCTTTAAATCAAGTTCCTGGGTTTTTTTGTTTTTAAATCAGTGCTGCAGTGAGTCAGTTTCAAATAATATTCCACTTAAAATGTGTGTTGCGTATCAAACATTAGCTCCCTGTAGGTTTTACGCAATGGTCATGAATACAGCTGAAAGAAAAGTGTAGTAACAATCGTAGAAACGGAATGAAACCTGATTTAAATATTTGAAAGACACCCATGATGGAAACAGGGCAGAAATGCAGCTTGTGCTTGTATATATATATATATATATATATATTTGTTTGCTTTTCCCCAGAGAAACCAGGGTTTACGTGTCAGAAGGCAGCAAACGCTTTAGGCAGTTTGCACCAAGCCAGTGTGCATTACCAATCTGCTCCAGCAGGCTGGGACCGGAGTACCAGGAGGTAAGTTGTGACACTGAACTCCTGCTGGTGAGGTTTTCTCCTGACAGGCCGCTGCTGGGGATGTAGAAAACATCAGACTCCTGGAAAAACACAGAAACACGGGATCAAACAAAAGCGAGGAAAAAAATTCACCTTTGCCACATATAGAAAATGACAATTAATATCTCGATACTGAGCTGTTTAATATCCCAGGATATAGGAACGGGTGACTTGGTGCAAACTCACCTTGAATCCTGCCTGCTTGAGAAAATGGCGAAGTTTGGAAATGATCTCTTGGAAACGCTCTTGTTGCCAGTTTACCTGATTTGTACATACGCATAAAAAGGAAAAAGAAAAATACACAGACAAAAAACTTTCCTGGTCAGCATGGCTTTAAAATGGAAATGTGTCAGCAACATGCCAGTGATTATAGGAAGTAAAAACACAAAAAATACAAATCACGCACGCACGCACGCACGCACACAGTTCCTTAAGGCCTTCTTCTCTTCTGACCGAAACAATTTGAGGTGTTAAGTCTTGAACTTTCAGAAAAAGGGTCCATTTTATTGCAAACCAAAATCTGTGAATTGTATGAAAAAGTATATAAGAGCTTTCACCTTATCAAATAATAAATACATTTTGCTGCTTGACTGTTTTTTGCTCTCTTTTTTAAATATCTGGATTTGTCTAAAGGAATAGACAGTATTACAGTGTGTTAAAGAGTCAAATCAATGTTGTACATCTCGAAACAAACGTCCCCACTTTGTGTCAGTAATGTGTAGCTGTGTCTGACCTGGTCCATCTTGTTGACAGCTACAGCCAGCTGAGTGACGCCAAGCGAACGCACCAACAGGGCATGCTCTCTGGTCTGACCGCCCGCCTCGAAGCCTGCCTCGAACTCTCCTCGGCTGGCATCCACCACGAGCACCGCCACGTCGGCCTGGAGAGAGAACCGAGGGGAGAGATAAGAACCGCATGCATCTGTTTCTGCTGAGGCACGGTAAGTAGTTTAAATGTCTTTAGCCAGACGACTTGTACTGCTTAAATGGAAGAAGCTATGAATGAAATAACTCACACATCATCTGACATTATAGCAGATTTGCTATTCTACAAGAGGCTGTGCTCAGATATGTTATGCTATATGGCATTCATTCTTAACCATTATAGAAAAAATGGATGCAACTGATATTGTATTGTAGTTTTGTACTGATGACCCTACATTATATAAAGTTTACTTATTTATTTATTTCTAACTTTTAAATTTAATTTCAGTTTTTGCCCATTTTACCAAGATTCATTTATTATTTATTTTTATCGTTTACCGTATTGTTTATATATTTATTATTTATTTATTTTGGATGATTTATTTACAGGGATCTTGTGTCTATCAAACTGTATTTGTAATTTATTGCATTTTGTATGACTTTAAATACTAATAAAAACACCTTGAGCAAAATAAAATAAAAAGACAAACTTTAGTTTAAGTTTCAAGCCACTATGACACAAGATACACTATACCCAACATTCACTTCCAATAAAAGTCGGAAATTTATCGGAACAGTAATGCATTTAAACTTATGCAAGTTTTTCTACAAAATAATAATATTATCCGTTTTAAACATGTACTCAACAATCTAGATGGAGACGATAGGTGAGCTCATATATTGCCATACTTCGAAGACGAATATTTTAATTGCTAATAAGTATTAAAAAGCAAAATACAATGAAATACATTAACTAAACAGTCATGTGGAAATGTTGATTTAAAAAAAACAACGTACGAACACTTTACTGGAGATAATTACAGGCTGAGAAATATCATCTTGAAGCTCAGAGTAGATGACTGACTGCATTTGCTTTCAGCGGAAACTCATTAGTCACTACATGACGACGCTGAACTGGAGGACAGTCATATGGTAAAAAGAGAAATTACATTAGTGCCTCAAAACAGAGACAGACTAGCACACCCATGCCTGCAAAAACACCTTTTTACACCAACACCCAAAGCCACAAAAGTTATTTAAAATCCCGCTGACGGGTGTGGCAGGTTGAGGGAAAATAACCATTTTAATCGACAAGACGTTTGTTAAATCAGAGAGATCGTGAGGCTCATTTATTATCATCTTCAATGGTTAAATGAAGCCGATATATTTAGAGGTATTGAATCAATCTTAATATTTTGTGGGTCATTAATTTTAATCACATGCATTATAAAAATTAAATGAAGTGTGACAGAGGATTCTATCCGTATTATATTTATTATTCACCTCCATTAGTCTACATTTTATACACATTTACTCTGCCAACTTTACAGGAATATTGGGATAGCTGCTGCATTAGTAGAGTCTGGAACTGGAAAATATACATTTAAACTGTAGCTTTCTAATTTGGATTTATTTTTCTACTGTCCCTCTCAGGTCTGTTTTTGTGTTATTGTAACACTTACATTTCCCCTAAAATGCCAATTGATAGGATTATTCAGGCGATCCTGCCCCCTCATTGTACATTTTAACATGGATACACACTAAGTTACTAACACAGCCAATGCACAATTTTGATCACGCATAGACTGTTCCTCTTACTGCACAAAACACCTGTAACACTGACATCAGAAGTATATACTCTGATAGCTGGAGATCTGTCATTGCCCGTGTTGTGCAGGCTGCTTGAACACTTTGAATACTACTACATGGTATATACCTGTGCCGCTCCTGTGATCATGTTGGGGATGAAGTCTTTGTGTCCCGGCGCATCCATTAAGGTCACCACCTTAGAGTTAGTCTCAAACTTGGTCATGCCCACATCCATCGTCACACCTCTGCAGCAAACCCAAATAAAAGAGGAGATTTTTTTTTTTTTTTTTTTTACAACCATTTGACCCAGTTAAAAAAAAAAATCGAGAATGTGTACAATCATTTGTGTAGACAAAGTGTGAAAGTGCTGTAAATAAAACAATGGATGGTGCGCTGAGTAGCTAGATTGCCTTATAAGGTCGTGCAGATTTAAAGGCAAGGCCTAATTTCAGTTCAAGAGCAACGTCTTCTAGTGGGCGAGGCTGTCAGTCAGATGCTTTTAAGAATTACATATTCGCTTCAGAAGTTACTGATGGAATCCCACCCGAGTCACTTTCTGTTTCTGCCGTATTTCGCTTCGCTTTCACTCTGCTAACAACAGAGAAGGCAAACATGGACATGTGGTATTTAAAACGTGTTTTCCTTGTTAAAAAGCCATCAATGGAAATGCTATTCATCAGCAAAATGCATCCCAACTAGTGTTGGAAAGATCTGGTCGTTCAATGAACAAGCCACTATTTCTAGATCAGCAGGCAGAGTGTTCCTCTCCATCTGTAACCAGTGCTGACCTCTGCCCACAATGTGACAACAGAGCATGTTCCTTTCTGTGCATATTTATCGGTGTTATCTGTACCTGTCCCTCTCCTCGCCAGTTTCGTCCAGCACCCAAGCATAGGCGAAGGAGGCCTTTCCCGCCTTCTTTGACTCCTGCTCATACTTGTGCATGGTGCGCTTGTTGACGTTGCCCAGCAGATAAAGCAGGTGGCCCATCAATGTGCTTTTACCCGCATCCACATGACCTGCAGAGAAGAATAACGTAATAATGCAGAGGAGTTAAGGATGTTTGAGAGAAAGAGATAAGGCGCTCAGAGGGTGGGGAGTGATAGGACACACCAGGGAGGATGGAGGCAAGAGTGAGGACAGAGGAAGAATGTAGCAAGGGTGATAAGACAGGTAGGGGGAGAGAGGATATTGCAAAGGGAAGCCACAGATTGGAGAAGGAAAGCGGCACCATTACACAAGTAGAGTGATGTAGACAGAAATGGGAACAAGGATGGAGGGTGAGAGGGGGAAGGGAGAGGGCCGTGGTAAAACGAAAGGTTTCACAGGCTGTGGGAAACTAGAATCATCTACACTTCTGAAACTACCAAGTCACTTTTTCTGGTGTAACTGAGAATGAGAAAAACATGACTGAGCAACTGCACTGGTCTGATGTTCAACTCATTCACTACGTGTGCACATAACAGGCAGATGTGAGGATTAAAAGTGACAGTCCAGTAAAAAAAATGTAGACAGAAAATGGCAGAATCTGTATCAGGAACAAATTGTGTATATTTACAAAATGAAAGGATGTGGTGGAATAACTGGGACTTTTTATTATTTTTATTTTTTTATTTTTTATTTATTTATTTTTTTAAATCAACAGCTATGTTGCAATGTGGGGACATTTTGATATGTTAAAAGAAAACAAGATTTTGGACAAAGTACATTTGTTGAAGAAATGTTCCTATAGGAAAAACTCCACTTTTAGTCTCCAGCTTTAGGTTTTAATGCATCAAAAAAGTCAGTCAAAATGTTACAATAGTACTGTAAATTAATAAATAAATAAAGCAGTACTTCCTCTGGTATTTAACTGTAGATCAATGTGTGCACTGCAGGATGGTAAGCAAGTCAGAAATTGTTAAATGAGGATGGAAGACTGAAGTATTGTACTTATTCCTTAATGTGCTTAAGTACGAGTGTTAGTAGTGGTTTTATGTTTTGTTTTTTTCAACCTACCAATAACCACCAAATTTAACAGAGGTTTGCCCCCCTGCCTCTTCTCCAGTTCTGCCTTGATGTTGATCGACTGCCGGGCCTTTCCAGTGGAGCGGCTTGGGGTGGGAACTGTGGAGGGCTCGTCTCCATTTGACCCTTTAGATGGAGTCTCGGGACGCTTGGACGTTGCCTCTGACGCGGGGGTTGCGCTGGCGTTTTCAGGGCTGCCGCCACGGCGCACCGGTACAGCGACAGCGCCGTTCACCCCTGTGCTGAGGAGAGAACGTGAACGAGTTTAAATCGCGATGAAACACAACTCATCTCTGCGGCAGATAATCATGCCAGCTTCCAAAACCATCCGTAGCACTGATGTATTCCTCAACAACGGAGGCATTTCATCACAGCTTAAATGCTTTGTGGTGTTTTATGAGAACGATGTGTATTTGTGTGCAGATGTGTGCTAGATACCTGGGAACATCAAAGCCCATGGTCTGCTTCTTGCCAGAGACGGTCATGCGGGCCACTTTGGGAACCACTTCAGAGTCCAGTTTGTGAGCAACGTCTCTGCTTTTAGCTACAGAGAACAGAGGAGCAACACTGTACAATGGCTCACAAACAAAAGGCAATCATGACTCACTGTGGCCACTACCTATGAGATCATTCTTTTTCCAATTTAAAAAAGAGCCTATGAGTGACCTTCAATGCGTGATGACCGGTTTATATGTATTGCTAAAATAAAGGTAGATTCCATCACTCATAACCAGGACAACACTGAAAGGTTTCTAATGCTAGATTTTCCAGATAATGTTACTGACCCCCCCTTAAGATTATTGTATGAAGATCATCTAGATGCAAAAGTTTACACACACACGCACACTTTTAAAAGTCACTTTATAGATGTTAGTGTAAACTAAGGATTTGTCTAAACATGAGATTTGATATTATGGTTTCTGCTTTTCTAGCTCTGGGAATAGAGTTATTGATAAATAAAAGTGATTGTGCGTGAATATTATATCAGAATCATTTATGACTAATGGGGTTTTTCCAAATGTTTAAAATGCTGCCTGCATCAGCAAAACAGAAACGTGAAAGACAGAATAACATTGTTAACACTGTGAAGTTGATTGACACATCCAGAGGACATTACTACAATGCATCGTTTTTCACGCTATTTCCAGGGCACATCTGTGCGCCTTACTGGCATAGAAAGGATACATTCGCTAAGTGTGAGCATTCAGCATATGATGCAATCAGTTGCACCATTGGCCTCCATCTCTCTGACATTGATATTCTGCAGTAGTGAGACACGTTGAGGTCATTGCTTTGTCATCCCAGTCCCGAATGGCCGCGGGTCCCAGTCATATCAAGCTGCTACTGATTCATTTAGACTGGGCTGCACAGCCCAGCCTACTGCGCCCTGTGTGCGTCTGTGTCAGTGACATCCTGGTTCTGAGAGGGTTAATTTCAGAAGTGGCCGTTGCCTCCCGTCTCCACATAAATAGAGCAGTGTGACAGAGCATTTCACAGAATGAATCTTTTGAAAAAAAGGTGTCTATTCAGCAAAGTGCACGTCTGGAGGGGAATTTGCACACACACACACACACACACACACACACACACACACACACACACACACACACACACACCAATTTTACTTTGGTTAAGCACACATTTTAGAAATCATACTAATCCCATATGTGCTCCTGTATGCTTCATGCAGTTTGTTCATCATAAAAAAAAAAAAAATACCCTGAGGCAAATTGAGAGCGAAGGAGGCATGATTAAACTGAATTATTAATGGACTTTCTCTAACCAAGTACTCTCTGAATGACTGGCTCTGCATTAGAGAAAAAGTCCCTCTCATTCTGAAACACCGATTCACAAGTGAAGCAGCTCACTGCACCCTGAAGAGGCTTTTTTTCCCTCTATAAAGTAATGAGATTTGCATGCTATTTATTACCACACTGATCCTTATGTTCAAAAATTGGGAAAGGGGAACAACCAAGGCAAAGCTGCAAAGATCTTCTGATTTAAAAAAGGGTTACAGCTTATTGAAACTGCTAGCTGCACATACTAAATGACAATGGATGTGTGTACTTCTACACAGAACGTTTTAAAAACTACCTCTACCTCTCCTTAAAAAAAAAAAAGTTATAGGTTTAACACCACCGTTATCACTGAAATCTGCATCATTACTGTCATTATCTGCCCTGCAGAGAACAGCAACATGAGACGAAAGTTCTCTCTGGGGAATTTTGGTTCCTCCTGCAGCTGGGGGATTTTTATGTCCTTACTACACTGATGTGGAGGTTTCTACCACCTGTGTCAAACAGGACACCAGCCAGCTTGCAATCCACTTATATGGAACAGCAGCTGTGAAACAAATGATCTCATAAGATCACATTCAATCCACAAATAGGATACGATAGTTAAACCTACACCTCACCTTATGTACCTTTTGTAAATAAACCACAACATAAAAGCTAAGCATCTACATCACCAACCCTCAATCATTAGGTACCTAAAGGTTGTTTTGTTTATTTTCTTCACCTCTTTATTATAACCTGGGGTCAAACAGACAGGCTACGCAACACCCCCAGGGTCAATAAACAACCCGCTTTTTAACTGTTGAATTGAATTGTTGCTCAGCCCAAACACCGTAATACTTTTGCAAACAACTAACTTGCCAGATTATTTTTTTGGGCTGGCCTGAGGGCAGCACTAAGGAGGATAACCTGAGAATAGCTATACAGTGCAATCAGGTTCTGAGGCTTAGAGCAGGATCTCTCCACACTGTTTGGACTGGCAGGTAAACAGTTGGTGTCCTCCCATCCAGGATTTCGGTGGTGCAGGGGACCCTTGCAGTGAGTAAAGAGAGAGTCATTTGTACACCTTGGCCTGAGGGCCCAACTGAGCAAAGGATAAGTCCGCCCAGGATATGCAAATATAAAACCTCCGCCTCCATCCACGCACACGCACACGCACACGCACAAACTAAAATTGCAAAAGTAATGTAACAAGGGTTGAAAGAGCAGGTTACGGGGCGACTGACAAGCAAGCTGGTTGTTCCTGTGAGAGTAAGAGACCCAACAGAGAGATATAGAGGCAGATGGAGAGAAATCTTGTCAGACGCTTTACCTTCAAATGCTTCCTCAAAAATATTTAATTAACAAATGAACCGCTTTAATGGTAATCACAATTAAAAATGAAATCTGGAAAGGCATTTTGGATGATGAGGCTCCCTACCACTTGAGGCCGCTAAAGGCTGTAAATGACAAGAATTATGTTCAACCCAACTCAAAATCTTCATATGTCAACTGTAGGGGAAAGTTGGGGGGAAAAAAGTTTCAACTCAATCAAGTATTGCATCTGGGCCATTATGTCTGTGTGAAAGTGAGCTCTCTCAGATTAGCTTTGTTTGGCTCTGGCCGAATCTTGAGGTATAGGAACCACGTAAAACAAAGTGCAGAGAGTAAGAAGATTGAACTCATGCTTTAAGTCCCGCATAAGGTGATCCACCAGGCATGGTATACGTGTGGAATTAAAAACCTACATTCAGGCACTCCCTCGCACATGGCATCCTATTTTTGCATCTACCGATGAACCAAGCTAAAGTAAACTTCATTCATATTTATAATAAAAAAATTTTTTTTTAAAAAGCTGAACAAATGAATGAAAATAAAGAAAATGAGAATGCCGGCAGAGGGTAGGACCCCTTTCAGGATGACTCGCACACAATGTGGTTAGCGCCACATCTCCTCGTCCTCTACTCCCACCTACTCAGCAGACTGTCGAGCTTGAGTCACACCAACATGAATGAGACCTCTCACATACGGTTTAGACTGATTTCAAAATACAACCACAGTAGGATTAAATCACTCTGACCTACAACACAATAACCATAGTGCCAAAGTCAAAATTATTCAACAAAACAAAGCCTATTTTTTATAATTAAACAAAACAAAGTCTATTTAAGTCTGTGGCTCATCCACTTTCCATTCAAATCTCTCCTGATTAACTTTGTTATAGAGTGACAGACATTACTGCACATCTGGAGTTTCCAAAGAAGCTCTTCTGTACGGTGGAAACTGTGGACAACTTTACCAACCATCCTACAGGTTTCCCTACACATTGGGAGAGAAAAATGTAAACATAATTCTACGTTAGCAAGTCAGGGCTCTAATTTTAGTCCAAGTTCTGCAATACATTGCTTTACCTTACTACTTACTTACTAACTTACTTACTTACTGCAAATACGAACAATACGCCACAATGCACCTAGAAGAGATGGTGCAACATGATGACGATTCAAAAGTATATTATAGCTCAATTTACTACTCTATAACTTGTTGTAATCTGCAAATTGTTATGTTTTTTTTTGTTTTTTTATGTAGGGATTGAACTAATGAGGGACAGATTGCAGACACAGCACTAAAGAGACCAAGCCGCCGACCGCACTCGAATCGGAATAAAAATTGGTGGAATCACTTGAAGATAACTCGTCATACAGTACGCTTGGCTTCCAACGTTAGCAAGCTACTGCAAAACTATAAAAACAGGTCAATTCCATCATTTAGATTGCTCCCAAGCAGACCCAAAAACAGCCACAAGTTGTCACTCTCGACTAAATACCCCTCTAAATTAGATATTTCCTGCACTTCCATTGATACATTTGCACAAAAAACATCATTGTCATCATAGAAAGGTTTTTCTGAATCAGACTGCACAGCCACAACATGACGCCGATGAATGAACCGTGAATGATTTCTGAAGCCACTGTGCACGCCTTCGGCGAACTGGCTTCATGAGGCCGTTTAGTCCCTTCAACGTCTGTAGACGTCAATGCTTGTTTGGTAATAAGAATGCCATTTCTCTCATAGCCTTTTTTCCTGTAAACATAATCACCCCACAACAAAAGCAGTAGTATTGATGGCATGTCAAGCCAAATGCACCCGCTTCCTTTTGACCACTTGTTGCGAGTAAAATGGTATTTTCCAGTATCGGCACCACATCACAACAACACTATTATGTTTGTGCAACATGTACGCCTTGCAGAACTGCAGAGCTTGTAAAGACACAAAATGATTTGATCTGTCGAAGCCTTTGACAAAGCTGTGAAAAGTCGAGACATGATCAGATTTTCCTACGTAGGAGGTGTATGAGACACACAGAGTGAGATGATCGGTTGCTCGGTGTGTGCTTGGGGTGACATTTTCTCCAAGAGTGCAGCTTCCTGCTGAAACCCACACACTGGCTTGCCTTAAGAGACAAAAGGACAAAACAGTTGCTGGACAAACCGGATTGTTAATAAAAACTTATTCATTTCTAGATTTTCACATCTGTAGATGCATATTTTCACTCACATACACACACACACCACAACGTCCCTAATACACCAAATTATTTCCAAACATCATAATGCTCCCAGGACTTCACAAACCTGTTTGACTTCTAATGTTTGACTTGTCATTATTACCACTATCTGCTCTTTATTACACATCATTGCCCTTAGGCTCACCAGTAAATGTTGGAAACCCTGAGGGTCCACTTTACTCGCCTCCCTGCACCTGTATAAAGTTTACACACATCCAGCCAAAACCCTACCCCTTCACTCGAAGAGCATTGTCACATTTAAAACAACAATGAGACTTAACAAGAATATGACTTAACAGTGAGGAAAGGAGTGACATCAGCCCTCATCGCCTCCTGTGTCATAACTACAACACAGACCAAGAGAGTCCTGACGACAACCGTAAGAAGATCAGGCGTGAGGTTAACAAGGTTAACAAGTCTTTTGAGGTTTTCGAATGAAGCTTTGAATGTTTGCAATCATATAAAATCCTTTAACAAAATCCTCAATTTGATTAAAGTGATTCATCCGATTAAATTAGTTTTATTAGATCAACCTTCTTTAGTGTTAGAGGCATTGTGGTTCTGTTAGCTTGCTAATAGACTGCCCCGTTAGTAAAGGTGTGTGCGGCAAGCAGGAGAGTAAACTGTTTTTTGAACGCAGAAACAATTTTGTTTTTGAAAGATTTAATGCCAACAAATAGAGTGCTGCAGAATATTTAGTTTTTTTATATTCACATTTTTTCATTAAATTACTTTTTTATTTTTTTATTTATTTATTTCTTTAAATGGAATTTTTGGATCACACAAGTCCGATACAATCGTTCCGCCACCACTGGAATCTTAATCTACAAATAATACAAAACTAATAATAATAATAACGATGCATAAATACCGGGTTTAAGCAGAATGAGTAAACATGCAATAAAAAGAAAAAGCTGCGCAACATTCAAATGTTAATTTAGAGTTTAAAAAGGTCAAAGTTATGAATGAAGCTTTAAATTATTCGGTACACTCCTATTATCAACCAACCCTTGAATCAGTCCTTGTTCAATCTTAAGTTAAACATGCATTTCTTTAGGGCGAGATCCTCCATTCAAACCAATATCGATGACTCGCACAAAAAAAATACGATATACCTCAAGAAATTCCGGGCCAACCTACAAAAAAATGCAGACACTGCACCAGATATATTATACAGTTTCTAAAACATATCATTTTGAAAATGGACATGCCCTCTATTCAACTTTGAAATATTATTACATAGCCAATAGTTGGTCCTTAAATATAGATGTACTACTGTATAAACACACGTCACCTATTGCACGTCTGTCCGTCCTGGGAGAGGGATCCCTCCTCAGTTGCTCTCCCTGAGGTTTCTTCCATATTTCCCCCACTAATTGTGGGGTATCTTTTAGGGAGTTTTTCCTTGTGCGATGTGAGGGTCTAAGGACAGAGGGTGTCGTACTTTGTACAGGCTGTAAAGCCCACTGAGACAAATGTATAATTTGTGATATTGGGCTATATAAATAAACTTGATTTGATTTGATTTGATAAACATAGTACTCATATTTTAGATCCAAATAGGGAATGGAGCACCTTTTTAACTGGTTATATAGAATTAGTTTAATACAACAACTCTAAAAAGATGACTTTTTACACACACAAAAGCGCACACACACACATGCACGCACGCACACGCACGCACGCACACAGAGACACGCCCAGACACAGGTGCATTCAGAGTATGTACATTCAGCCATCTTTATTTCAAAATTGACAAATTAATCTCTGGCAGAGTGTCATGACACACCCCGTGTGAATTAAACTAATTTGTACATTGGATTATTAAAAGCTTGTTATAAGAGCAAGAAATGCCTTTTACCTCAGGTCTGAAGAAATTCATTTTCAGCCAATGCACTCTTTATTTACAGCGCTTGCATTCACAGTAAAGTCATTTTTTTTTTCAATATCAAAACATTAAAGGTGTTTGTTCGTCTGTGTGTGTGTGTGTGTGTGTGTGTGTGTGTGTGTGTGTGTGTGTGTGTGT
>CALSBV010010705.1:458678-481440 GCA_943590825.1 Bovichtus diacanthus | reverse complement strand
TGTGTGTGTGTGTGTGTGTGTGTGTGTGTGTGTGTGTGTGTGTGTGTTCGTTCACACACTCCCTCATGGGAAAATCTCCAGGTGTCCTCCTAACCAAAATGTCTACCCCATGATCTCACACACAGGCAGCAGTAAACCAGAACAATGGTTAACTGATCCATATTCCAATAGCTGCAGCACACCTGCAAACACAATCAACCTCTTTTTCTCTTTTGAGGGTTCATGCAGATCAAAACTAGAAAAGAGGCCATGCTGAAAGAGGTTCACATTTTCACTGGCAAAGATTAAACTACTTTACTCTCTACAAAAGAATTAAAAAGTCAATGGCCATACAAGCATAGAAAAATAAGACTCAAATTTAAAATGTAGGAAAAAAAATGTAAATACTTTAAGTGAGGAAAATAATACTTCTAAAATACTTCATAAAAGTTCTTAAAATACAAATAGGGCTATGAAACTTGGCTGCGATTATTTTCAAGCTGCCAGAGTAGTTTATGCTGCTTGACTTAAACACCTTTGTTCTTCATATAGTAGCGACATAAGACTTGCTTGCTTGACTCTGTAAAAGAGAGGCATCATTTCTGTAGTAAAACTGTTTCTAGCGGAGTTCTATTTAACAGTGATCAGCAGCGAGTTCTGTCGTAATGGTGGTCCCAAAAGTTTCTTTACTCCACACGACTGATTGTGGGACACCGTTAAAAAGACTGACTCCTGAGATCTCTTCCAGTTTAGTTCGGTTGGCGGCCACCAAAAAAAAGCTGATGTTCTCTTCCGAAGTGTTAAGTGCTTTTTTTCTTCTTCTCTCGTCTACCTGGTGAACGCTTTTCGCTGATTAGCACGGACGATGTCGTCAGGCGAAGGCGCGTCGAAGCGGAATGGTACAATTGGAGAGAGGGGCGTATGCTGCTCTTCCGATTTGTCCTGTGATTCGCGCAGGAAGGCCTGGTAACCACATCCTGTCTTCTGACCACTTAATTTCCCCTTCAATACATTCCTCGTCCTCTTCCGTTGTCTGTGGCTCTGAACTGACAAAGTGATCGCAAATACTGATGGTTGTGCAAAAACTGAAGGGTCCAGCCCCGCGGCAACGGAAGTCAGAGAGGATGGTGAAGGGAGGTCGTTGTCAAAGGGACGAGGGCTTGCTCCATCCGACTGGGCCATGAGTGCACTCAAATCAATAGTCTGCTTCAGCTTAGGTGGCCTGACGTTTTGGTGGTATGGTTTGTGGTCGAGCATACGCTTGGTCCCACCCTCTATTATTCTTTCCGCTAACACACCAGCTCTCTCTGGTTTTGCTGGTGAAAGGAGAGAGGTGAGAGAGTACTGTGACCCATTTGAGGTGGTTGAGGTTTTGCCTTTGTGTTCAGACGGCAAATGTGTGAAAGAGAGCAGCTCAGAGATGCCAGGTGGTTGTTTCAATGCATTTGCTGGAGATTCAGCGCTGAAGGGTTGAGGGGAAGTAAAGGAGCTGTTGGTTTGATGCTGCAGGGCTAGCTGAGACAATGAGACAGTCCCACCAAGGCACGCAGGAGTATTGTTGGTTGGTTTAGGAAAGGTGAGAGTGTTAGCTGGTTTATCAGTGCTCTGTGATTGCAAGTGAATGAGCGTGTTACTGTTCTGGTGCTGTGAAGCGAGCCCAGACAGCGAGAGTGTTTGTGCTGGTGCAGCCGTCCCCTGATTCTTCAAAGAAGTTATGCTGTTTTGGGGAGTAGGAAAGGAGTTACCGATGGTCGGGCTGCGGTTTGAATGTTCCTGGATTAAATCAGCCAAAGATGGGCTTCCCTTAGGGTCAGCCATTGTGGCTTTGCTTCCAATCCCAATTCCCACAGAGTGCTGATTGCTCGAGAGGACAGAACTGAGACTCCCAAACCCAGGAGGGGCAGCCATAGGAGAGCTTGCAGTTGTTATCTTGGGGTTGTTTAGCGACAGACTACCGAGTGAAACTGAAAGGAGGGAGGGAGCTGGGCTGTGAGTTGCTGAAGTCATGTTTAAAGACGCTAATGTTCCCAATGAAAGACTGTTCTGATTAGACATAATTGACGAAGGAGAATTAGTTCCTACGGTGAAAGTACTTAATGAGGGAATACCCAAACCTCGCCCTGTGTCAACCACTCCTGTCGTCTTACTCTTATGCTCATGCTCAGACATGAGCTGTGCCAGACTGGCACCACCTGGACCACCGTTTTGATTGATAGAAATTGGATTTTCAGAGCTGTTAACCATAGGGTCAGCCTTAAATTGTGTTAAGAGGTCGCGCAGGTTTGGTGCACTTGCTTGCACACGCGGTTGTGTGTGTGTGTAACAATCAGTCTGGAATGTATTTGCATTGGATGTAATGTCTGTGTGAGAAATAGACAAGTGGGCTCCTTACCTTACAAAAGCCAATTGTAGTTGTCGAACAGGAGAGACAGGAGGACCACGGAATAGAAGTTGGATGAATCATACCATAAACCAGAGGGAGAAGAACAGAAAGAAGGCACTTTGTTAAACATTTAAATGACTAAAATGTGTCATCCCACACATGTGTGGAATGAACAGTGACTGTTAAGCTTTCATGTGCACAACAATAATGAGCATAATTCAAAATGACAATTGTTCAAGTATATTCTAATGAACCCACAGTTATTCAGTCAAAAACATCATGATACAGTATTAGATGTGGTCAGTATCACCAAGCTGTATCTTAACCGTTCATCAGCCCATTTTACAGCCTTTCAGTTCTTATTCAACCAAGACTCTTGCTCTGAACCCTGTTTTATATGAATGCTTTAATTTAAGTGGCCGACATCAAAAACCCAGTATCTCTGCTTGTTGGGCAATTTCTATTATCTTTTCTTCTTCACAGCAGCTTTCTTTGTATTTAGTTATTTTAACTGATATTGATATTTTACTTATACCCACTCCTGAACTATATTATTATAATTTCTTAATTGAATTACAGTGAGAACATTATTCAAGATGTAATCAAAAATGCTAAAATGTGGTGGGTTTGTCTTTTCCTAGCAATGTCTATCTAAACTAAACTATTATTAATTATTGATGAGGTGATACAAATACACAAGGCCTTATTTATAAAATTGGGTAATTGAGTATTATTCCTTAAGAAAGGAAACTGGTTCTATCAGTAATTACATGACAAGAAAAAGAAAACACATATTATGAAATACCTTACTGTGAAATATCTCAATCATTTTTCATTGCGGATAAAAACATGTTCAGATCTCGTGCTTTGTTTGGCAAATAAATGGAGAAAATGTTCAAATGCCACCAATATCAATTCTCTAAAATGTAACTAGAGTGCATCACTCAAAGACAACAATTCCTGACCAATAATATAACAATAATTTGATCCACTCCAGGCGTACCTTTCTCAGCCGCGGCCTCTTTTTTGATTCTTTGTGGAAGCGGAGCCTTCTCCTGGCTTACTCTTGCTACCGAAGCAGTCTCTTCATTGGCACTTTTGGTAACTGGGACTGCCTTAGCGTCTTCAGACAGGACTGCATCCAGCGCCTTCTGGGGGTCGAATCCACATCTTATGGCTGCCTGGGTCAGGACTGAGTCTTGCACTGCATCTCCCAACACAGTCCGCATATGGTCAAGGCAGGAATACAGCTTCGCTATAAAGTACAACACACACGTTAGACACAGACATTGTATAGTTGTATATGCGATCCAGAAAAATAATTACAGATTAAACAAAAAAACAACAGAATAAAAAATAAAAACTACTTTTTCCAACCGGAACCTACTGTCTTCAATGAGCACATTTTGAAACCACAAAGATCAATAGGTAAAGGTCAGATCATCTCCGTTATATGTCCCTTGCATACCGTTGCAAGGAATTCATAATATTACCTTGGTCGAGAGGGTCTAGGTCGTGGTTGATGGTAGGTGACATGGGTACATCAGCTTCATATTCTTCCTCTTCTAAAGGCTCCTCCTTTGGTGCTTGCCTCTCTTGACGCGAGTAGATAAACTGATTCGCTGTTTAAACCACAAACATCTTAATTTATTGGCCGATTACAAAACTAGTAGAATGTGATGTCTGGCTTATGCTGTAGAATTTAAATTAATTCTTTAATAAAAACAAAAATAAAATAAAGAAAACTTAGTATTTTTTCATGAATGTGCTTTGTTCTTTTTTAAAACATATGAAACCATTTTCTCACATATTAATAGTCTATAAGCAAACATATATTCTTGTTGATCTATAATATTGCATTCCCTGATACCAACCTGTTGCTGGTGATATACAGTAGTCATCATCCACAGAGTGTCCATAAACGTCATCATCATCTAAGTCTGGAAAAAAATATAATTGAGGTTCAATTCAAAACATACATAATACGTAAATACATAATACGTAAATGCATAATACGTAAATGCAGCTGAATTACAAATAAAGAGTACTTTGTTACAGCTGTCACTTTGCCTGGTCAGCAACTTTACAGAAAGCATAACAAACAGTACATTGGGGCCAGATAATGTTCTGTAACTACTTCACTGTAGGTTTTAGAAATTGGGAGGCTTAATAGGTTAATAAGGTCAGAAGATGTCAGTATACCATATCCAACAAATTATTAGAAGCTTGTAAAATTTATTTTAAAACATTGGAAAGCTAGCAAGCTAGCTAAGTAGCGTTAGCTGACGTTAACTTTATTAAACAATAACATTATTAGTTATAGACACATCACATGCAGTTTTAAAATTATGACCGTTCTCCGAAAGCCTGATATAAGTAGATAATAGTATTATAGTGCAATTTATCTTGTGCCAGGTGCCAAGTGATACGACACCAACGTTATCCTGCCAGCTAAGCTAGCTAGCGTTAGCTGCTAGCGCTACAATCAACAACAGTGAATTTTAGCTTAGCGGCTAATGAATCTAGCGGTTTGAGGCCTTGCCGTGACGTTTAAACGGTTACCAACACCTAGTTAAGGTTTACCTTCATCGTAGTTATAACCTCGAACATTTCTGTGCCGAGACATTTTGTTTAAGTGTCTTCTCTCGGCCTCGGCGTAAATGTATATCGGCTCACTGCCGGACTGCCATTGCTGCTGCAGCTGCTGTGGAAGTAAAGCAGTAGGCACTAGATCACCTTTGATTCTGCACCCCAGGAAATAGATTTTAAGAACAAGGTTTTTTTTAAGTAATTAATGTTGACGTATTTGTGTCTTTTTCCACATGGTAAGCAATCTAGTCATTCAAATAAAATTAAAAAAACGTGCTTTCAGACAAGATCTTTCTTTTGTTGACGTAACTTCCTGTTGCAGTTCCTCCAATGCGGCCTGTGATCAGATCTACCAAACAAGCCTCGCAATTTACAGCACTCTGTCTGACAGACAGTAACTGACTTCCAATCAGTTGATGTTTGTAGAGCCTATTATCAGCAGTTTAACTGATACAGAGAGAGAGCAACTAGTTCTGTATGAGGTTGTCTATGTATATTGTCTATACATGTATATAACAACATATAGATATAGAGACAACAGTAAAAAATGTAATTTAGATTAATGCCTAAGTGTTTTCTTTTCTTGGAAAACACAGTGATCCTAATGAGGATGATGATGATGATGATGATGATGGAGATGATAGTGCATTGTTTTTTGCATGAGACTTGCATACATGTAAACACTGTTTTGTTTAATGAACATGGAAACACTTACAATGCTCATTAATGATGATGTCTTATTAATGTGAAAGAGGAAGCACAATATCACAGATGAACAAAAACAAAATGGTAAAGAGAATTTCCTCTCTGCACAACCTTGATACAATTATTTTAAGGGGTCAACAGAAGTGCACTGAAAGAACGCGAGTCTCCCTGCACAAAATACATTTCCAGTCCCACTTGAAATTTTGGGGTGTGAATGTCTTCACCATTTTTTATCTTAGAGACCTTTATGGTTAGAGACCAACCCATCTGAGCCCACACTCTACACCTCGCACCCAGTGAGTGACATAATTTTTTCCTACTATCTTTGTGCCACAAGAAACTTATAGCTTACCACAAAAGGGAAATAAATAAGATGTTCGTACCTTCCCGTGTGCTTGTGTTTGTGCACATGCTTATCTTTGGCTTGGTCTTTGCATATCTACATGTACTATATGGTCACACGCATATGTGTGCAGGTGTATGCATGTGTGGTTTTTGATACATTTTGCTGTCCTGATTTCATCTACTAGTAGCCTGTGTGCCGATGAAAAAGAAGAGGATAAAAATGTCTATATATAATGTATAATCTGATACCAGTGATGCAGGTGAAGTATGCACTTGCACATCTGCACGGGTGAAATTAAATATGAGGTTTGGCGTGTCACCCCAATCTAAAAATAGAGCAGAATAAAGAAAGACGTCTGCTTAGGTAATTGTAAAGACCTTTTCACAATGAATGGCTCATGTTGCAACTGGCAGTTTGACGAAGAGCAGCTGTAATTGACTGGAGCTGGTAAGAACGGGAGGGGGATCATTCATATTGGGAGGGGATAGTGGAGGGGTTTATTATTTCTTGTGTACAAAGCTTCACCTTTCGCTAAGAGTGTGTGTATGTCTCTGTGTGTGCATGTGTACGTGCGTGCCTCTAAGTGGGTGGAGGTTTCCCCTCTAAAATTCCACTTCCTGCGTTTTGAAGTCTTGGTTGCACATCTACATGTCATAATAAACAACTGCACACACACAAACATGAAACACATGAATACAGGTAAACAGACACAAACATGCTCACTTTACAGGGTCACACAGGTGACAGAGAGGGAACTCTTCCTTTGCATCACTAAAATGTTTCTAGGACACTTTGAAAGTAAAGGCAGCAAAGAGCACCTGATATGTAATGGAAATGGAACATATTGCCTCAGTGAAAAGTAAAGTATGAAACAGAAAAATAAGACTGTAATAGTTTTTGCAGCCTGCATTGTCCTTGTTTAACTTAACCTTTTGGATTTCCAAAAAAACAAACCTAGTAAACAAAACACAACAAAAGCTTTACTCAAACCAAGTCTTTAGCACAGTGTGATACCAATTTATTATTTATTATTTTATTATTAATTTTATTGTCTTATTCATTCTTTCCACTGTGTTTATGTAGTCAGATTTAGAGCTGAATTTACTATGCATTTGTGTTCCAAAAATCAGAGGTGTGATTTTCACACCTCCATAATTTGGCGACAGAGTTGACGGAAAGCCTAGTTATTGAATCAGCGGCGGGCGAGGAGGATGTCTGAGAACTAATGTTGGGCTGACTAGATTAAACAGATGGATTGACAGATTGCTAGAAGAATGAGCGGATCAGTGGATGGGTGCTTTGTTTAAATGACTAATAAACAGTATGGTTTCCATTTATCATTATTCTCTCTGTAAATTAATTTAAAAAAATTATAGGAGCTACACAAAATGGTTGCGAGCAAGTGGATGGCAATGGTATCTATATGGAATCAAGAGAAAGCAAAGTATTGCAAATATGTCAACAACAGCATGCAAATCTGAAAACAGATTAATCCTGGTGTAATTGCACGAGACAAAGCTTATGTGCAAGTGGGTGAGGGGTGCAGTCCATCCCAAAAGTTGGCAGTAGGTATGAGGTAATGCTTTACATAATATGACAAGGGCAACAGGCATCACAGGAACTCACCCCCGGGGAAAATGCAAAACCAAAACCTTTGGCAATCTTTGAAAGGTGGTTCAAACAACTAGAGTCTATAAAGAAATGCATGTGAGGTCCTTAAAGTAGAAAAATGTGAAATTAAAAGGTAATAATTATGAAACTAAATTAAGAGCAATAGTGATTTGTTCCAAAAACAAAGAAAACCTACTTTATTGACTGACTGACTAGTTCTATGCATTCATTGCAAGTAGGTGTAATACAAATAATATTAAAAAATATACGTTCCTGAATAATGATCGCTGGATTTACATGTAATGCAGAAGAAGAAGAATGTATACATCCCCTGCATGTTTATATACATCTATTAGCAATAGTCAACATGTGGGTTTATTCAACCACATAACCATACAGGATCAAACTTTCTATTTGACTTTGGATCAACCCTTCCCCAATGCAGGCCTTTACATACACATAGACAAACACACTCACAAAGACCATTAACAATACACATGTTTGGCCTTCCCAACATTGGATCTCACAGTCTGGTGGGGTGATATCTCAAGCCCAGGGGCTATCATTAAAAATCATTCAAATGAGCAAACCTGTGCACACAATGCTTTGCAAAGGGGGCGGCCATCACAATACCTGCCCTTAATCTGTCCAATCGCGCCCATGCAAATGTCCTTAGCTAGGAGTCAATAGGTCTCAGGCTTCCTCACAACCTACATGGTGAATTTGCATACCCTGGCTGCCTTCATTTAATTTGGTTTCAGATAACAAAATATAGTTTTTAATAATACCCTCGAGGGAAAGGACACATTTGGGGCTTGTGCAGAGAAAAGCTAAAGACACATACTAACAGATATATGTACAAATCAGACAAGTGGAGTTTTGCTTATTTTTACTTGTCCCCTGTTGCTATACAATATCTTAATCAGTAAGGACGGACAATTTTTGAAGCCAGCTTGCAACCTCCGCACACAGCATTTTATCTATTTTTTTAACCTTGATTCAGCCCTCACCGTCAAATACCTGGAGCTCCTTTTAATGAATCTTCTATTGTGTATTGTATTTTTTATGAAATGTGTTGTAATGTGTCCAGCCTGGATGCGATATGATGTGTTTAAATGTACCCTTTTTCATAGCAGAATTTGCAAATGCAAACCAAAGATCAAATGATGCCTTTGCACTCAAATAGTATTTTCTATTCTATTCTGCTGGCCTACTTTTCTTTCTATACAGGGCATCTTGTATTGCAATCTTGCACAATAGCTTCTATATAGTTAAAATATGATTTGAATAGATTAAAAGCACCACCTACTCAAGGCAAAATGACTAGAACAATGTTTGTGTACACAGGTGTGTATAGGATTTGAAGCCTACATGTGATTGCAACCAAGCAACCAAGTCATACATTATATCCCAGGCCTGCAGTTAGATGTAATGGCACTTCAAGTTAAGAGCATCTCTTTAATGTTACAAATATGTAGCTTCTGAACCAACACAGTTCATCAATAGATTGTATGAGTACTAAACAATCTTAAGGCTATCTCCCATGCTGTACTTCATTTAATCCATGTCCAATCCTGTATCTTAATATTTCCACCTGTCCACACACAGTAAGTGATTTACTTCACTGAGCACCTTGTCCACCCTGTTGCATCAAATAGTAAAATTTGCAGTCCAAGGCCATGTGTGTATGAGTGTGTGTAGCCCTTTATCAGGCCACTATTATGATGACTGCCCTGGGACAATAGACTGGTCTGGGGTGATGGTAATTACAAGTGACCAGGACAATACGGTCGCGTATGGAGGAACTAATACAATGAAGACACATTTATACAAATAAAGCATTAAGCCCCCCTTTTCCCTGCAATGAATGAATGAGCGAGGACAGTCCTGGCACAGGGAGGATAGAGAACTCAACCAAAACAAGATAATCATAATACATGGTGGCCAGATACATTAATAAAGAATAATGCAGAAGTTATGAAATACAGCAGGAGCATTAGGATATTACTCATCTTTGAAAGAGTGACTGAAAAACAGGCTCAACATGTTCCTAATTTAAATGTGGATTATTTTTGAATAAATGCAAAGACATTATAAGCAAGCTGCCGCTGAAGAAGCTGAAAGGTAACTTGAGGAACCAATTTGATAACACAAAGGCATGTGTGCTATAAAGGAAGTTGTTATGTACGAGTTATCGGCAATAAATATCCGCAAACAGTAGGAGTGACGTTACATTACTTAAACTTTCTTTTATCTGGGTGAGCACAAAGGCTCATTTTATCTCCGGATGATAATACCAAGGTATTGCATGTTTTATCACTGAGAAACATCTGTATTTGCAACACCAGAAAGCAGCACTCTTCAAGCAGATAGCCGAGCAAAGAAAGCAGCGTTGCAACTTCACTTTTCACGCATGTCAAAAACCCATTCCGCAATTGTTTACTTCGTCCAGATATGTTAGTTTCCTTCTTCTTTTCACCAGAAGAGAAGTAACTCACGAATATTGTTGACAAAAAGCATTTAGCGCGGACGACCAGGCAGAAAGGCGCCTTTGACAAGTCAACTGTGGTGCATTCAAGAACACTTCGTAAATGTCGAAGTAATACAAAAGTGGACAATGTAATAATTCAGGGACCAATAGTATCCCACCAACACTCAATTGACCCTTTTTTTCATTTGTTGTTTATTATCCAGCCACATTTTAATCATGGCAGTTGAATTATGTGATTTAACGGTGTAGATCTGGCTAAGCAGTGTAAAGCAATTTTGGTTAAGATAGCATTAAGTATTTCTCAGTAAAAATAAATAAATAAAACATAAAACAGAACAAGTTGATATGTTCTCTGGAATTTATTTGAATGGCTTTATTGGATAGGAACTAAAATGAACTAAAACTTTCCCATGTTCGTTCAAACAGTAATTACAAAAAGTCGGACGGTATGTGAAGTGTACTCCGCTGGACATGCGCAGTCTCAAGCGCCAAATTTACCGGGATGCGAAGGGAGGGGAGGAGCTGTAGTAGAAGCTGCTGTAGTTTAAATTAATGTCAACCTGCCTCTGCCAGGAGAACAAACCCAGCACAGATAGCGAAAGTACGTGCTCAGCGCAACCTGAGAGCCGCTCTACAGATATTAACATGGCTCGGCGGCCGAGAAACAGGTAAGCTTAAACAAACCAATTACTCTTTTATTTGCATTATCTTTAAATGTATTTCCACTCTACGTGCTTGTTATAACTGACGTAGTTACTGTTTTTCTTCTCACATCATTTTTGTTGGATACGGCGTGAGTTGAGGAGTTAAAGGTGCATCTCATTGACAGAGTTCATGGTTTCCCCCCACACACATTTACTCTTTTGCAAGCTCGTTTTGTGTTTATGAACCGTTGTTGTTTTCTTGGCCGTTAAAGCTGAGTAGTGGTGTGAGTGTTTCGCTCGCGCGCCCATGACAGGTGGTGGTCATCTGGCATGTGCGCTCCTCGCGCTGCTGTCAGTGGCGAGAGAGAGAAAGGGGTCTCCCTCTGCCTCTCTCTCACACACACACACACACACGGATTAATAACATTAGGCGGGTGGACAGGCGCGTGCCACGCTGAGCGCAAAACGGTGCATGGACATTGGTTTTAATAGGAGCTTATAATAAATCATACACAATAGAGCATGGCGTTTATCTAACTCCGTCCAAACGCTCTCACAGACTTGAATGTATTGCAACACACAAGTTCATGCCCCTGAATTAAGTTTATGAAAGTTTTATAAATGTTTCTCTTTTATTGCGATTGGTTTTTCAGCCACACCGACACAGATGTTTTCATTTTCCCGTTGTTCTAACTTGCAGATTGGATCTTATACAGCTGGCATAAAGGTCATTTTAAACCCGCCTTGATAAAACTTGCATACACCCTGAATGTTGCCGCAGCATCTCTGAGCGAGGGGCGCTCATTGTTATTTTGGAAACTGCGCTTTCGCCGCGTCCTCTCTGTGCACTTGTCTCGTGAAGTGGCTACATTTGTTTTTGTATTTGCCTTGTTTTGATAAAAGAGCGGCCAAAAATGTAACTTCAGTCACTCACCAGTTTACCTTTTCGTCTTTCTTGAAGGGCTTTCCCTGTAAAGCATCTGGTTAGTTGCATTGAGCTTACGTGTCAAGTTGTACTAATCATCGTTTCATTGGTTATTGGTTTATATTCACGGTTTTACACAGATAACATAAAGTGCGAGTGCGAGTTTACTTCAAACAAAACCTCCCCGCTGATTGAGATAAGAGCAATGAGTATCATTTAACTGGTTTTATTCAGTTTCATTCTCAATATGAGTAAAGCTGCTGTATTCATTGTCTTCTTTTTTTTTTTTTTTTTTTTTTTTTTTTTTTTTTTTTTTTTTTTTTTGCATGTGAAGTTCTATGCTATTTCTATATATTTGGTGTCATATTTTCCTTTCTTTTTTTCTCAAAAGAATGAATATAGAATAATAGCCATATTTATACAATTGACAAATTTGCTGACATACTTAAAACATAAAAAAATGTTACACAGTTTTTTGTAATTTTCTGTATGGTTATTGCTGTTAATCAGGTATGCACACATTTGGGTAAATGGACAGAAATAAAAAAGATAATCCACTGTAAATATTGTTTGTACAAGCACACACACAGACAGACACACACGCACACTTCTCAGCGGGGTTCCTCTTCACCTGTTGCTCTGTATGACACCAAAGTACCCTACCTAGCTTCCACGTTGTCCATGCTCTACATTCTGATTGGTTAACCAAACCACTCAGTGTCAGTGTGTGTCCATGTGGTGTGAGCGTGTATGTGTATGTGTCTGTGTGTGTGTGTGTGTGTGTGTGTGTGTGTGTGTTGGTGTGTGTGCGTGCATGTATGACTGAACTGTGCTGTACAATGCCACTGCAGGTCTGAACACGCCAGGGTCACAAAATTATGATTACATGTGCCAATCCCAGTATCTGTGGAAACCAAAAACATTGGAACCTGTTCATCCATTCCTCCTCCCTCCCACTTGCTGTTCTTCCCCCCTCTCTCTCTCTCCCTCTCTCTCTCACACTCTTTCTCTCTCCCCTTGTGGGTGTCTTGGCTAAAAGCCTGCACCCAAACCTACAAGAATGACTGGTTCTGTCTGTGTTGACACCTGATGAGTTAAAGAGTGGGCTGAGTTCTTTATGCACTCTGTAAAGAGATGATTAGGGAGTAGTTTGGAAATAGGCAGGTACTTATTGTGCTTATTATTTACCTTACTATTATCTTACAATATTCTTTTTCACACAGCCTCCACCTCTTTTTAAAATGTTTCTTTCTGTCTCTCTATGTGTCTGCAGTGTTTACAGTAGTGAGGAGGATGAGGAGGAGAACGAGATGTATGAACATGATTATGATGGATCACTGGCCAAGGCAGGGAAACGCCACCTTGGCAAAACACGCTGGACACGAGAAGAGGTACACACACAAACAATTCAAAAACTGCAAAATGATTAACACAGCTCACATGATCAAAATTGCCTTAAGAGCGATCACTTGAACTTGGGACTGTTCTTTAAATTTTTGTCTGGTCTGTCCACATTCACTGACTATTGTGTTAAATTGTCGGGGGTGATGTTCATTGCAGTGACACATTTATTATGTGTATTATAACTGCAATATGTTTTCTTGTCTTTCAGGATGAGAAGTTGAAGAAACTTGTTGAGCTTCATGGGTCAGATGACTGGAAACTCATTGCAAGCTTACTCACTGTAAGTAGGAGGCCTGTGCGTACACACATGCATGCACAGATGCACACGCGTACATAATAACTTCCCATAGCATAAGGATGATTACTAATCCCCTGCTCTGTGACCTAACAGAACCGTACAGATGTGCAGTGCCAGCACAGGTGGCAGAAGGTTCTTAACCCAGAACTCATCAAAGGGCCTTGGACCAAAGAGGAGGACCAGAGGGTAAGAAAACAGCCTTTGAGGAAACTTTAAAATGCACGCAGGACTTTATGGGTACAAAATATTAATAATAAATGATGAAACCACATGTCTTTGCATATTGTAGTAAAACCACATAGTAATGCAGAACTTGGAGTTATGTAGTGTCAGGGAAAGAAGTGTCATCACAGGTAAAAAAAAAAAAAAAGCAACTAAACTATTCTGTAGCAATCTCTTTTCTGTTGTTGCACATTTTTAATTTCCCAAATAGTTGCCGTTACTCAACAAGCAACATGCTTAGTCTCTTAAAGCCTGTGGAGTATTTATTGAAGTCTAAAGGAGTTATATTTCCACCCAGATGCCACTGTAATGATTAGCAGAGTGGCTAACGCTCCACTGGAAACTCCCTCACTGCTCACCAGCAGGTGTTCTCAATCACCTCCATAAGAAAGATAAAGAAAGAGGGAAGGAGGAGAGGAGAAGCTTTCACTGACACAATGTATACGTTTCTGACATTCTTCTGGGTAACTAACAAGTTTTGTTTTGTCATATTCTCTCCTATCTATTCTACCTGTGATCTTTAAACCTATTTTTCACACTCTGTACCCCTTTACTTCTCCCTCTCCTCTCTGTTATTGCTCTTTCCTTCCTCTTTCCTCATTTACTTCTCTTCCTTTTCAACGCTCTTCCTCCTCTCCTCTTGTCTTTCCTCTTTCTCTCCCCCCCCCCCCCACACACACACAAACACACATCCACTCTAGGTGATTGAGCTGGTGCAGAAGTATGGAGCCAAGCGCTGGTCGGTGATTGCCAAGCACCTGAAGGGGCGTATCGGCAAGCAGTGCCGCGAGCGCTGGCACAACCACCTGAACCCGGAGGTGAAGAAGACATCGTGGACTGAGGAGGAGGACCGGATCATCTACCAGGCACACGAGAAGCTGGGAAACCGCTGGGCCGAAATCGCTAAGCTGCTACCTGGCAGGTAAGGCAGATTAAAGAAGAGAGAAAGGTTGAAAAGAGAAGCCACATGAATCACTGAAGTCTTGGTTGGGTGGGTGCAATGTTGCGGTTGAGAGGGTGAAATGGAAGAGTGGGAACTGAAGGAGGAATGAAAAGAAAATGAACAAATAAGGAAAGAGATAAAATGAGAACACATGACAGAACATGAAGAAGAAGAAGAAGAAGAAGGACTAAAGAAAGTATTTCTGTTGTTTTGATATAGAAAAAAGGGGAAAAAAGATAATCTAGTTTACACATGATTGTAATTGTACTAATAACCTTATCAGTTATGTGTGTGTGTGTAATTCTGTGGCAGCCTCTGTGTGTGCCTGTATTAATACCGCTATCAAGTGCCACTAGAGGTCCAGCATGTCCATGCATTTTGTACACTTGTGCATGTGCGGATGAGTTTTTGTAATAAATAACCTTTAAGTTAATACGTGTTCTTCATGACATCCAGGACTGACAACGCTATAAAGAACCACTGGAACTCCACCATGAGGCGAAAGGTGGAGCAGGAAGGCTATCTTCAGATTGCGTCAAAGAACGGCAACTCCTCGCTTTCCATCAGCCACGGCTACGCCAAGACCAACAATCACATTATGGGTTTCCCCCACCATTCGCCGAGTCACGCGCAGATGTCTCCCTTGTCACCACTCAACTACTACATCTCCGACACACACAGAGTGAGTGGGCTTTCAATTAAAACTTGGGACGCAGGCAGGAAATTGTGATTGTGATTGTGTAGCTGCAGGCGATTCTTTTATCTGATGTGGACGTTTGTTTCTGATTGGCTTAACAGGTACCATTACCCATGGGGCTGCATTTTAACATCCGGAACATTCCCCAGCATGGAACCGCTGCTATACAGGTAAAAACAGCAAGTGAATGCCGTGCAATTGATCACTATAGGGACATAGTGAACAGGGGCCGCAAGACGAGAAGATGAATTGACGCTAAAATCTGCCTTCTGCTCTCTTTTCCGTAGAGACACTATAGTGAGGAGGACCCCGAGAAGGAGCAGAGGGTGAAAGAGATCGAACTGTTGCTCATGTCGACAGAAGATGAGCTGAGAGGGAAGCCTTCATCAGTAAGTCACGCCTGTGTCTGAGTATTAAAGTGTGACAGCATAATTTATGTGCCTGTGCATTTGACCTTGGCTTTAAGGACAGTGGTTGGATTTGTGTGCTCGTGCAAGGAGGAAACATCTGGGGGGTCTGTTTCTGCAAAAGTGATGAAATAGGACCATATCACCATTTTAGTGCACGTGCATGACCCCTTGTGCAACCCTCTTCACAACACTTCTTCACATTAAAGTTCCCTTTCTTCTCGTTTTTTCTCATTTGTTCAATCTTTACTCCTCTTCCCTTATTGTCAGGCTTGCATTTTCTCTCTTAAGCTTGTTTGACACCCTACTGTGCTCACATTTTCAGGTGATTTATTCTTTAAAAGTAATTTCTAGCCCTAAATCTTTATATCCTTTTCTCCCCCAGATGAATATGTCCTATCCAAGCTGGGCCAGCCAGAGCTCTTTGACCAACATCTCAGAGGCTGTAATGTTATTACCTCACCACCAGGCAGCCGCCCCTGCCCTGCCACTCGACCAGAGCTGCCTACCTGAGGAGAGCGCCTCTGCAACACGTGCCAACGGCAGGAACCACAACAACAACAACAACAACAACCATCACACCAGTCTGACGTTCTCAAATGCTACTCCAGAGTTCATGGAATGTGTCATTGATTCAGTAAGTATCTACATTTAGTTCGTCCTTGGGCTACATGTTACGTAAGACGACATTTTGTTCATTGTTGTGTACCATGAGTCAAGATGATAAAAGGATAGCTTAGCAAGTAGCGACATAGATCACTGCCAAGTAGTGGGCTTTGACCCATATTTTCCCGCCCTTTTCCCAGAGCCTCTCCTCAGTGGATGAGGTCACTACCAGTGGGCTCTTGGATAGGAGCAGAACAGACAGGGTCTGCTCGCCCAATCAGGGCTCAAGAACTGCTCACAGAGCATGGGCTGGTTTCATCTGCTCAACTCCCAAGCCTTCACCAGTCAGAAACCTTCCCTTTTCACCCTCACAGGTAGTTAACGTAGCTGCATGGGGTCAGAATCCATCCAATCACTAACCAGCCACCTGATCATATCCACAACCAATCATTCAGAATTAGTGTCTCTTCTGTTGTTTTCCCTCTTTTTGAATAATTTCATCAAAAAAGAGCTGTGTCTTTTGAAGCACCGGCCGTCTTGTCTCCCTTCCTCTCCATTTCTGTAGTTCCAACCAAGCATTCTCCCATGATCTGCCAAATTGTCCCTGCTTTTTTTAACCTGTCACTTTGATTGATTGGTTTCCTTCCTTTTGTTTCACAGTTTCTCAACCAGTCAATGAGCCCAGAACACTCCGACACCGACAGTTTACCGATGAGCTCGCCCGTGGACTCCAAGCCTTTGATCAACCACACTATCCGGTCCCAGAAAGAGAACGAAATGTAAGTGGCTCTATCTCTAAATAAAAATATTTGTATTATGCAGAATCGTGGTAAATGACACTTTACAAACAGTTGTCTCTCTTTGTCTTTCTCTCTCTCAGGTTCAGAACTCCAAACATCCGTCGTTCGATCATGGAGTCCTCCCCTTGTACACCCACGCCTTTCAGGTCGGCCCTGGCCATGCAGGAGGCCAAGTACGGACCCGTCAAAGTACTGGTGAGAAAGAGACTTAAATAATATCTCAAGGCTTGAATTTGTCATGTCACCTTCTGCTGTGCTCGCTAGTATCCTTGTGACTCACTTGGTGGGATTTGGGTCTTCTCCAGAACTCCCCTCTGGAGCAGCCGATGATAGAGTCCATCAAGCAGGAGCCGATGGAGTGTGCCATTGATCAGCCTCCTCTGAAAAAGATAAAACAAGAGGTACTTTCCACTCAACATACGCACGCACACAAAAACACTTGCAGACAAATGTGAGACCGGCATAAGAAGTTTTTGTTAGCAAATGTGCAAAAAGGATTTGTTGTCAAGGAAGATCAGTAGCATAGTTTGCTGTATGTACCCAAGTTTGCACGACTCGTGATATTTACCATGATTTGTTTTGGGTCCTAGGTGGAGTCCCCATGTGAGAGGAGCCCGTGTTTGCAGTGGGAAGGACAAGACCTTCACACACAGCTCTTCTCCCCAAACGGCCCCGCACAGGAAGTACCTGTAAGCTGACATTTGACCCAACACTTCACACTCTTTAATGTGAAGCTATCCTTGATTACTCACAAATATTCTACATCTTGACTTCTGTTGGTAACATGTGCTTTTTTTTTTTTTTTTCATTTTCATTCAGGACCTACTCACCAGCTGCTTTTTGAGTGAAGATGGACACAAAACATACCACCTCCCTCGCAGGGGGACGGGCAGCCCACTACAGGTGTGTATACATTTCTATGTATGAATTTATTGATGTAAGTTTTAAAAATGTTCCAAGAAATTGTGGGGATTGCACATTAACTCATCCTCCTCTCTTTCACTTGCCAACAGCAGCTCAGTTCCTGGGAACAGGTGACCTGTGGGAAAACGGAGGAGCACGTTTTGGCCTCAGAGCAGAGCCACAAGTACATCAACACTTACCCTACGAGGACACTGGTCATGTAGACAGAGACACATGTTGAACTGGAAAGATCAACAATCCCTGCGCTGGACGCAGCACGGCGGATTACATATTTGTTGTGGTACAACAGTTGGGAGAGGCTTTATGCCATTGGTGTTTTTACACTCACACTTGTTGGATTTCAACCAACCAAAGACTAAACTTTTATCCTTTTTTTTTATTTTTATTTTTTTTTTTAAATCTTTTATATAGAATTTGCTCTGGGTTCTATTGTACGTCCTTAATTCTGGTCTTGTCATTTTGTTATTATCTATGTTGACTTATAAGTGGGGAACGGTGGCTATATTATTTGCATTGGGCTGTATTATTAATTCTGAATTTTGATATTAATATAAAGAACAAGTTGATTAATTTATTTTTCTTTTGTTTTGATAATGTTGTTGATGTTTTCTTTTCTTTTTTTTATTTTTTTTTTATTTTTTTTTTTACAATTGGCCAATGGAGCAGTGTTGTAAGTTAAGTATTTAAGCCCTGTTAGCATTACCATAAATCCAAAGGCATATTAATGAATTCAAAACTGACCTCTTTATTTCAGTCATGAAACTGTTCTGTTTCTTTGGTTTTTTTTTTTTGTTTGTTTTTTAAAGGCTACAACGTGTCTACTGAGAATTTCAATTGTTTGGTCTGTGCCACCTCATGTAAACACTTAACTAGTGAACAAGAACAGCTGCATTTGTTCTTACATCATTATTCAACTATGAATGATCATGTTTTACACAAAAGAAGGGGCCAGCCTTCTTAGTATTACCTGACTACCACATTGGCACCTTATTTCATAGAAATTAAGTTTTCATTTCTGGCCTTCACAGTATCCTGTATGGGAAAACATTGAACAAACATATGTGTTAAAGAAAAGTATATATATTTACAAAAATATTAAATGAGCTTATATGTTTGAAACCATGAGCTTCACCCAGTAAGAGTAAGACCAAGCTGCACTTGAATCTCATATTCTCCATAAAAAAAAAAGCGAGAGAACACTGATATTTTATATTATGCTACAAACAAATCCCAATTGAAACTTGTGTATGGTTTTTGTTTTTCAACATTTCTTTGAATAGTTTTGTATTGTTTTATAATGCATATTCAATCAGACTGCAGTAGCCCATGTCAAACACTTAGCAGACAATCTTGTTTATATGCTTTGTTTTTTTATACTAGCTTTTGAGCAAAAAATGATTTTATAAAAGCATTTATACATGCCAGGTTTTCATGTTTTTTATACTTTTCTATACTGCCTAGTAAATAAAGTGTGTTGTTTTTATTACATACTGGTGTTCAGTGTCATTTTGGGAATATTATTGTAAAGAAAATAACATAATTAGTTATAGCAATTCAAAAGTGGTTCCTCAAAGACAATACACAACATTTTAATACATTTAAGCTGTAAATATGTTTTTACTGGTCATTACATGAGTACAAATCGTCTGCAGTGGTTTAAGTTACCAGTGTCAATAACACTGAGAAGGCACACAATCGTCCAAAGTAATTCCTCTGTTTAAAGTGAATGAACTAATTGCTCTCTGGCGTCTACTATGCAAATGTTTTAGAACTGGAGTATTCAAATACCCCACCCTCATCTTCCATACACACACACGCACACACACACGCACACACAAGGTTTGTTGTCATAAAGCTAAGCAGAGCATATCATAAAACTTTCCCTCCATCTGCCAATTACTAAGTGAGTGTAGAGTTTATCAGCCAGCGAAGATAATAAGCAAATTTACCCAACTGTTGCTCTCTTTTTCTGCGGATAAGAGGGACCACTCACGTGAATGTTCCTGAAACACAAAGGGAAAAGTCTCGTGTGAAGAAAATAATCGAACTAGTCAACTCCGTTACACACTTAAATGTACTGGTTGCAGTTACTGTATAGAAATCCTCATTGTTCTCCAAAAAAACACCCATTCACACAAGTATGAGCTCCACATTTAGTCTCTTGAGGAGACTTGTTTTCCTGTGAGGCCATGAAAGGGGCTCAGAGCGGGATCTATATTTACACCCCTCCAGCCACCTGCACCCCCACCACCACCACCTCACCCTGATCCACCACAGTGCCCTCAAATATAGATTCCCATCTCAAGTAGTAGTCTCGGAGGGATACATAAACAGAAATGACATTCATCATGACGGACACACAGCTAACAGGAACTGTGGTATTTAGAAACAGTTTCCTCGGGGGTGCATGCATGCCTACTGCAGCTTTGAGCGACGCATATTTATTCATATATTTAAAGGAACATGCGCTTTTTATCTATTGTAGTAATAATGGTGTGCAATTGTAGCGCGTGAGGTTGTGTCTGTGTGTGTGTGTGTGTGTGTGTGTGTGTGTGTGTCTTGTGGAAAGAGGCCAGAGCAAGAAGCAGACTTTCACATTGGGAATTTCACCATCTACTACACCAAAAGAAAAAAAGAGAGAGAGAGAAAAAAGCACCAGAACCCCACGAGATTTACAGACACCTGTTTCCACTGAGTGAGAAGGCAGCTGCCTGTGTGTGTGTGTGTGTGCATGTGTGTGTGTGTGCATGTGTGTCTGTGTGCGTGTGTGGATGGTGGTTTTTTGACAAAAAACAATATAGAGCCAGATGGATATTTGGATATTGTAGGACATAACATGCTGTCGTGTGAAAATGAAGGATTGATGTCAGGATATTTTAGATTTGAAACTGAGACCAATGGGACTTCTTCTACATGTGACTGTAGAAAATTAGACCTCATTGATTGGACGGACCCAGCTCTTCGGCGTGGGCTCCTTTAATCGGTTTAAGTGAATCCGTATATGAGGAATGTGACCGCCTTATCATCAACAGTGCAGCAATCATTTGAGAGACGCAGCAGGAGAGTGTGACAGTGCTTGATAATATTATCGAAACATTGGGTTACCAATGCACTCACGATGATATTGAATTTTTTTTCAAACTACAGTTTCAGTTCAGAAAGGTGTTTTGTTTTCAAGGCTGAAACAGACACTGAAATAACTCAGAAAGCACAAGTAAAGTGGCAAAGAAGAGCAAAGAATTTCATTTGTGAAAAATAAAATTGCACTACAGACCCTTTTATAATCAATGGATGACGAAGCTCAGAATCAAATAGATGATAAAAGCGCTTGTGTTTCACGTCTAGGTGTGAAAAAACGTGTAGTCGCTGTAGTTGAAGTATAAATTACATTTATTTACTATTTATATCCTATTTAACAGTAAAAACAAAAACAACCTTTCAGCAAAGGTATTTATGTCACAGGCACAAATATGGCTTCTATAATGTTCCCCATTAGCAATGTTGTGTCCAGGGAGTGCCATGCCAACAAGGACGCAAAGATTTGAAAGATAAGTGAAGAAAAACATGACTTCTGGATGTTAGCGTGTAACTGCTAAAAAGCTTTCGAATGCACAAAGCAGATCCATATTTAAATTTTTCCCATTTTGACGTAGAAAGGGTGAACATTTAAAAATGTTCCACATGATCAAGGCACATGTTCTGCAAAACATTCTGCTCTAAAAGACAAAGCAGAAGTTCACTCTTACTACTATTTTTTTTTTTTTTTAATTCCATCCTTCTTTCCCTTTTCAAATCAAACATGTCTGTCGCAAGCAGATTGGCTCATAAATTCAGTTTGACGTGTCACAATAGATTTATAGCCGGATGTTGCAGGAGTGGCGGGCTCCTGATGGTGCACACTCGCAAAACACACACACTTCACGAACTCACAAGCTGGCCAGTGAGCTCTGGGCCTGCATAGATTACTCTAGCCTGATTTCCTCATTCCCTGGGTGCTGTTGTGGTCGGAGATACTCAGGCAAGAGCAGCCGCTCCCTGCTGGCAGCGGTCAGGTAGGAGGGCTGGGCTGGGCTGGCCGGGCCTGATAACTACCCTAGCCATCCTTGGTACGGAGAAGAGGAGAGACGTGGTGGGCAGAGAAGAAGACGAGTGATGAAGAGTCGGGACGAGAGAGAAACAAAAGGGGGTTCACACAGGGCCGTGAAAAAAGAAAAAGTTTGTCTTTCTGTATTTTCATTCTGCAAAGACAAGGGCAAGAAGTGAAACAGAAGCAAAGTTACGTGTTCACAAGGAGAGTGGACATATTAGTTAGTTAGTTACTTAGTTAGTTAGTTAGTTAGTTAGTTAAAAAGCCTACTGGCCCCTCTAAAACTCACTAACACGTTGCATTGCATTGATTCTAATCTAAGACATTTGGACATGTCGCTGTAGGAAAAGCTCTATAAGCAATAAACATCATATACAACATGTGGTAAATATGAGCTTGATCTTCAGAGTATGGTTAATCCAAAAAGTGCTTGCTGTGAACAACAATCTGTTATGAATGAAGGTAATATGGGACAAGCCTGGCCAAAATTAGCTCAATCAGACCAACAGAAATGACAGTGTGACCTACTATATGTGACCAAACACCACAAAGTCAGGCGTGTTTAATGTTGCAGGTGATCATGTAGGTAGTATGCATAGTGTGTGTGTGTGTGTGTGTGTGTGAGTGTGTGTGTGTGCAGATAAATGTAAAGGTGCAGAGAGACAGAGAGAGACACAGAGAGAGAGAGAGAGAGAGAGAGA
>CALSBV010010705.1:423762-443678 GCA_943590825.1 Bovichtus diacanthus | reverse complement strand
ATCAGCAAAATAAAGGGGGGTTGAGGTGTGTGTGTGTGTGTGTGTTTGCGTGAGGATGTGGAGAGTGTGAGAGAGGGAGGGGGGGGGGGATTCAGGGTGGTAGGAGCACAGCCGTGCAGAGAGATAAGAAGTTGTGGGATTGTCGAGTCGAGAGGGGAAAAAAAAGCAGAGAAAACAGATGGATATAGAGACTCTTTGTGTGTGTGTGTGTGTGCCACAACTTCACAACTTCATTGCAGTGGTGTCAATATTAAAGGTCACATCTTAAACGGAAGGACTTCGAAATAATAACCAACTCATTCCTTCTCAAATTGCAAAAAAATATTTATTTCGCTCACATTATTCACGCAAGAACCTGTAATAATATAACATGTTGCTTTCATAAACTCAAAACATTGTTTATAGTCAACATGAAGCTCACAAATGATTTTTGTTGCACAAACAGAAGGTCATCATTGTTTACTAGTGATTGAACATCAGTGGAAATACAGAAAAGAGAAATATTTTGTACAGAAATCGACATGATATTACATATAAGGTTTTAACAAAGAATATATGGCACACTAATAAATGTTTTAAGCCTCTTTTATTCGGCACAACAGAAGTTAATAAAGTACATCTGTCATGTTCAGCCCTTATCCACTCACCACGTACCATCTGCTGGGTGCAGCATACCTTTCTTTTATCAAAGAAGCCGTTAAGCAGGGGATTCCCAATTCCTCCCAGAGTCTTATTCCTGCCATTTGGGGACGAGAAGACCAGTAAAAGAAGAGAAAAGGTTGAAGGTGAAAGGTCGGTGTTGGGTAATATTCCTCAAAGAAGAGACAGTGTTAGAGAGCGGGGCACAGAGCCTCAATGCGGCTTCACATGACACTGATATCCAAATAAGCGGTGAGCATTATTGTCCAGCTAGCGCATGCGTGTTCGCACCGTTGCTGCAAATACATGGACACACGTTCGTGCGGGGAAGCTCACACGCCGGCACCGTAGCATCTGTCCATCCTGTGTACGCACACACAGACAGGCAGAGCAGTCTGACACCTTCTTCTCATGTGCATGTACAGTAAGGCGAGAAACAATGCAGCAAAAAACTGTGCTTTCACACACATTCTCTCCATGCAGGCAATCGCATATTCTCACCACACACACCCACAGCATGGCTCAGCTGAGGTAAGCAAAGTATCTCTGTGTTGTTTAAAGCAGCCTTCTTTCCATCCTCTCGCCCCTACGCACACACACACACACGCACACACACACACACACACACAAGCACACACAGTACCTGTCATATCCTGTCTTCCCGGAGAAAACCTTGATTTTTACCCCTGATGGACGTCCACACGCTTGTACGGTGGACATAATGGCAGTGGACGCCGAGGGAAGCGCGATGAGATAGTGTGTGAGGAAAAGAGAAGCAGGAGTTATGCAAAAACAATCACACAACACGACTTTGTCACACGGTCGGCACGTCACTAGCTGGATTAAAAAAAATGAGAAACAACGCAGGCTGGGTGAAGAGTTTGTGTCTACGGGTATCTGTTAGCGGAGAAGAAACCCGTGAATGTGCATTTGTGGAAGAAATAATGCAAACGTGTCGGTGCACATGTTTTTGTGCGTGTGGGCTCGCACATCACAGGTAGTGAAGGTACATTCGTTTTATATCCTGTTCTGAGAATCCACAGGCCCACATCAGATATGTGCCACATGTATCAGATACACACACACACACGTACACATACACACATACACACACACACACACACACACACACACACACACACCCTGTTATAAACAAAGGGTCCTGTGGGAGGAAGTGTGATAGAGGGAAAGTACCTCATCAATACAACAACAACAGCAGAGGTGCAGGGAGTGACAGCTGCTCACTGAGAGAGACGTGAGGGATCACCCCTGTACCATAACAACAAACACAACACCGCACAGCATGGCCGCCTCCACTAAAGGACACATCTGATGGACAAGAAAATGTTAGGAACAAAGTCCTCCTTCATCGCTTTACCTTGCCTCAGGCAGCCCTTTCAGACGGGGAACTATAGCCCTCTTCAAAGCCACCAGACTCCATGACAGAAACAGTCATTTTATCTTGCAGAACACGGGAGATGCTGGTGTACCACTGCCTCGATCGGGTGTTTTGTTCGTGTTATTGCGTGACTTTGGTGAATCCGAACTAACCCTTTAAAACACCAAAGTCACCCAATAACAAATAAATCCAAACTATCCCTTTAAGGTCGCGGAGGGCGAACCTGAAGATGGTAACTGTCCAAGGAAAAACCTTGGTGCATCTGCACTAAAGGTGAATATTCGCTGTCACAAATACACATTTCCTATATCAGAGCAGTCTCCAATAGCTCCACAGTTCACCATTGTTCAACTATGTTAGGTCAGTAGAAACTCTCACGCAATGTGTTTGGAAATGGAGTTTTATTTTAACATGTACCCTTTTTAGTACAATATTACTCTACCAACTAGATGACAAACTGCACCATCTGTCTCACAGACTGTTGACAGTTTTAGAGCTAAATCTAAAAACATATCATTTTCTTACATTTTGGCTTTTCCGTCCACACTAAACTGTTTTTTTTTTTTTAAATTAATTAATTAATTTTTTTTACACACATGGAGCCTTGAGAGAAGAAAATTATGAAAGCGAGGGTCCAGTGTTTTAATGTGGATGGGTAAATCAGAGCTTTCGGAAAACAATTGCTTAATCTGAATTTATGTTAAAATAATAAAAGAAAAAAAAAAAAAAGTTATTTTAGATTAAGAAGTAGTGTTTGCCTGGTTAAAAGATAGTATTTATGAGCCATGATATTGACGATCATAACTGTCTGACAGCAGAAAGAGAAAAATAAGTACATGGGTGCATCTAAATTGTAAGTTTAAACAGAAGAGACCTGCTAGTACTAGAGCATGAGGAAAAAGAAAGAATTTAGCCATTTGTCTATTAGGTGTTTAATTGTAGAAACTCTAGTGGGGACACATACACTTTGTGAGCATAGTCTGTGAGTGCTGAGCCTGTGTTTAATGCATACCTTATGTCAACATCATTGTGTGTATACACTGTATGTTGTAAGTCAATCTGCAGCAAATGTGTGTTTGCTCTCTATTAACATTGCTGTTCTGCTGAAACAAAGGTTTTTCTACTTTTGCTTCTTACATTACATCACATTACGGTTCATTTAGCGGAGGCTTTTGTCCAAAGCGACTTACAATAAGTGCAAACAGTCATGAGGATTGTATGTATTCTCAGTACTCTGGAGTGCAGTGTTCTTTTCTTTCCTGTCGGCATCACTGACCTGAACACCTTAGGTCTTCACATGCAATTTGTCCAAGGCATACAACTTAATATATCCTGGAATCCCCTCTTTGTCCTTCTGCATTCATTCTACAGACAATTGGGCCTCATTCTTAAGTTTGTTTTTAGGATAAGTTGAAAATTGAAAGTGCTTGCCAGTCGATCCTAATTAGCATTTGTAAACACCCCGCCAATCCAAATAAAATGGCATGAGACTGCAGGGACGTGTGCATACACAGAAACGCAAAAAGCAATTGTTTTGCACAAACATGTCAGCACTCAAATGTGAGTGTGCATAGATTATGTTCTTAACTAAGTACAAATCCCAAATAAGAAAACATTAGTGAATCTCAGAATCTTCGTGAAAACTACATAAGTGGGTTTTAAGAATAAATTAATTCTCAAGAACTTTTGGTAAAGGAGGCCCGATCACAAACTGTCTATAGGAAGTGGACATAGTCAATTTGGAACCGAAATTGTTTTTTGGAACCGAAAGTGACACGAGAAGGTGGAGGTAAGTATAACTGAACGCTGACTAAGACATTTTAAGGATACCAAAATGTTACAAATAACTTTCTTGATTTGAAAACACACTGAGAAAGGGATGAAGTTGTAGGACGAAAATGTGGACAACACCCAAATCGGACAACACCGTGGTAGCAACTACATCATACCCTGTTTATTTTACACCAAATGGGACCATAATTGACTAAATAAATGCTGTACTAAAGAAGCCAGTCGGCAACATTCTTTTTTGGCATCGTACGTTTCTGCAAAACCACAGAAACATTTAATGTCAACATTTCTGAACTAAAATAAGTTTCCTATCAGCCTCCTGTCATGCTTGCTGAAATGCACAATGCCACGTGGTTAACGTTATAATAAGTGATTAAGTTAAGGCAACAAAACTACTTGATTTGGGTTTAAAAAGAAAAGCATAGACATTCAACGTATCTGCGGTTTGCAGAAACGTACAATGCTAACATTTGTTCCTGGTGACTGGGCTGAAAGAAGACTTGAAACTAGCGTGTGACACCAAAAAGTAATTTGGAAAATGCTTCCTGAGGTAATAAATCAAGTGAGAAGTAGGGTCATTTTCTCTTAGACTTCGATACAATCTGACTTCTTGTTGAAACCAGTAGAGTCACCCCCTGGGGGCCAATAGAAACAATGCAGGTTGAAGGCACTTTGGCATTGGCTTTTCAGACCCGGAGTTTGCCGCTTGGGCCCAATGCATATGGCAAAGGCGTTTTGCACTTTCTGTGACATCAGGTTGCTGCTTTGACTTTTATCACTTTAATTTATCAGTAAAATAGGCCTCATTCTTTTGTGGGTATGATAGAAGCAAAAAAAAAACATGCCCAAGTCCACCCATCGTGAGTATAACCACGTACGCACACACTCACAACCATTCAGTGTCTGACCACAGACGAGACCTCTCTTGACCCCAGTTGACTACACTCAAACCTGTTCTCCAGCCCGTTCCCACGGCCACACCTCGAGGCCCCCTGCTGGTCCAGTGCTGCTATTACATACTGCTAATTTAGAAGAACCACTAGACGCACACTCAGACGCACTGGAGGTATAATGTTTGTTGTTATACTTGGAATCCCCTGCAACACTTTGACTGCATAAAGAATATGAATCGTACATAGTCATTTAGTCATCCATCAACGTGTGGCATTGATAAATGAAAGTTGTGAATAACATAGCCTATCTCAGGGGAACTCCCAGCTGCAGTCACTCTCACACACTCACACATACGCAAAGAGGCAAACACCTGCCTCCAGGGAAAACCACGCCAGTGGGCATGGACTTAGAGAAATGTATTATTCATTATAATACACAAAATGGTCGTAATAAATATGGACAGGAAACCCCCACCGCTTCATGTAACAGTAGCAGCACGTAGAGGTATTTGACCTTACTCAGTTGTCTTAAGTGTTATTGTTGGCATGTTATTCGGGTGAGTTGTAAAGCACAGGTGCACAGCCCTCTGGACAGATTGTTGCAGGACGAGTTTTCCATACGCAAACACACATACACACACACACACACACACACAGGCACACAGGTGCATCAAGTAGATAACCTGGTGTCATGCCATTTTATCACCCAGGATGACGTTACAATTTCTTTTAAGAGGGCTCTTTCACCTGCGTTATAAAGATAACCACTCCTAACACCCACGCTGTGTCCAACTCTTGAAATGCATTTGCATTTTTTCCAATTTACAGCATTATCATAACGAGACGATCCACACGTTTTAATTTTAATAACAAAGGAATAATAGCACCAAACTTAAGGTGTGTTCACACAGAGCTACTTTTCCTTGTGTGAGTCACACAAATTTGAGCTAGCCTGCAACATTCTCACAGACTGTGTGTATGTGGAGTGTCTGTGTGTTTATACAGCTCAGGACTCACCAGGAACTCCCCTTCTATGACCAGCACATCCACAGTATTGTATTTCTGTTTGAAAGGCGGTCCTGGACGCTATCAGAGCTCAGGCTAACGTTAGCAGCTCTATCCCGCTCTTTGTTGGATTTGGGGAAGTTGACACTCCAGCAACGTTAACCGAGATAGCATTATGTTTGTCAGAAATATTGGTTAGTCCTCATCCTATAAGCCTTTTACTGTTGTGTGTAAAAGTGAAACCAGACTGTTTGAAAAAGCAAACAAGGATATAAGCTGAACAGCCAAAAATTGTTGTCTTAAAAAGAAATAACAGCTTGTTATTACATTTTACAATACCGGCCTTAACTAGTTCTACACTGCAATACAAGAACAATGCTGCCTTCTATAGGGAAACTTTATGACTGGGACATGTAGCTTTAGCCTTAGTCTTTTATCCTGTATTTAGCCATCAAATGCATAATTAAAAGATTCTCGTTTTGATACGAGTCAGCCACAGTTAACATTATAAACTGCATATGTGCTGTATGATAACGGAAAGGTATATTAAGAGCCAATCTAGAAACCCATCATCGGCTGTCGGTCTCTGACAATGAGGCTCTGGGGGCGACGGGGAATATTTCGGGGGTCTCCACACAAACTGTTTACCAGCATTCAACCAAAGCCCGCTCAAACATGATTGGTCAATACTCCTACGACTAGAAACAGAAACCAAAACTTTTCCGAAATCTTGTCCCGTTTCCTGCAGATTATATTGAGTCACTAAGGGTAGCGCTCTGCAGACGATGAATTGCTTTTTTTTTCAACTTTGGTTTTTATTGCAGCCTAAAGTCAAGTTCCAGTTGATCATTTGAAAGCATTTCGATCTGAATAACCCTGTCCATACAGACACACCCCGAAAACCGTTCAATGAAAGTTTTATGACAAGTGTTTAAAATAAATGGAGGCTGAATTCATTCGTATGCCTCAGTGTCTGAATGACCTCTCAAAAGAAGGACAGAGAAAATCGGCTGTTCCTGAATCAACCAGAGGCAGATGTTTTCTGGGAGGGCATGGTGAGGATTGCAAAACAGGAAACACAGGGCCTTGATAACACACAGACACACGCACACACATGCACACACACAGGACATTTGCACATACGAAAATTGTGTGGGCATGTTACATAGGGCACTTGGAAATGTGTTAGAGTGAAAAAGAGAGTGTGTGAATGTGTCACTGCAGAAGGGCCCCTTCTGATGCTCCGTCTACATACACACCTCAGAAAGTACAGGATGTGTGCAAGTTGTGAAGTTGAAAATGGGTGTACGGCTTACGGTGCATGCCAACATGATCACAAGGTGTGATTGATGGAACTGTTAGCTAGTTGGCCAGTCAGTCGCTCTGCAGGACTAACAGGTACCAAAGGACGGAGGCCTGGTTGAAAAAAAAAGAAAAAAAGAAGAGAGAAACATAAAGGGAAAACATCACAAGCCAAACGAAAGGGAACAGTAACGTGAGAAAGTCCTCATTAAGATGGATGAGTACCTGCTTCCCTGCATCTCGCTCTGTATCTGTTTCTCTGTGATACACACAAACACGTTCAAGACAGTGTCATCTTTTCTGTGAATCATGGGCAGGTTTGAACATGCACACCGCCTTGTGAGGACTTAAACACACACAGTACACACATGTTGAGCCAGCACTTCAACACTTCATCCGAAACATGATATGCACTTGTCACGAGGGGAGTTATTGTAGCAGTTATAATTGTGACAAAATATCGTACATCCTTGAATGGCACATTTATGTGGCTTCCACTTTGTGTATTTCCCTGTGAACATACAACATTTAAAATATTAAAAGTCAGTGTTTCTTACCTCGATCGTCCTCAAACTGCGTGAAGCACCTGCACTTTTTTTAGATTTTCCTTTACAGTCGCGCTTTCTTCTTCTTTTTCTTTATTTTGTGTCACAGGAATTGCTGCGACTATTTTGCGCCTTTGTCCTCATCAAACACAGGAGATCGATCTTTTTCTGATCTTTTCTTTGCTGTGCTTCACACGGGCTTGAAACTGCTTGCTTTTAGAGATTCCTGATGGTTTAAAACAGCTCAACAAAATGACCAAACCTGGATTCACTACAATTTCGATTGTACAAAGAGTTCCTCTATACCTCAGATAGATCAGTAGGTAAGTCAACACTTTCTGCAGCAGCTTCAAAGTCAAAGGTTCTTTCCACACACGGAATATGTAACTTCGCTGTCTTCAAGTATTTTGCTTAAGACATCTGTGTCTATTACATAAATGTTCATCATGGCTTTGTTCAGACATATCACTACCATTACAAACACAATGCCAAATTTGGATAGTGTCTATCCAAATTTAATGCAAATCACAACCGAATTTTCCAGAAAATTGGCAAAATAAAGTGCGAAGAAAAGCAGGTTTCCATCCAACACTTCTATGCAAATATGAGTAGTTGATTCAACAAGATAAACAGTTTGTAGCGCTATTTCTCAGGTTGGTTGCCATTAAACCATTGCAGAAGGAGAAGGTGCAACAAGATGATGTAATTAAACGAGCGCCAGTCAAACCTCAAAACAAACAGAGACGATGCAGAAAACCTGATGGAAACGAGGCCTTTATGTTTGTTTCATGCATTCGTTTGAGAAAGTTAACAGTCTCCTCATCGCTCCACACAGCTGATGTATTCATTTCACAATTTTACATAAAAACAGATTGATAAAATGCACGTACAGACTGCGTCAGAGATGTATTCCAAAACTTGGTTTGTCGCCCAAGCCCGAATCAATAACATTCATCATGAGCACAAGGGTGCTCGCCAACATTTCTCAGAGTAAATCTACCACATTTTCACCATTTATAAGAGATTTATATTGTTTCATTTCTACATATTTAATTAAGTACATAGCATAGGGTTACATTTTATACAGTTATAAAGCAAGTCGTCACCGCTAGACACGTTTCACTGTGAAGCAGCTTCAGAGTTGAATTGATGGACTGAGACAGCAACATTTGTATTATACTAGTTTTTTTATATAATGATAGTAGCTACAGCATGTTGACCAGAGAAGAAACAAAGGAAGACACGTTACGTTTATTGGCTGTGGCAGGTCAGAGGCAGAAGATGGGGAAGAGATTAAAGAGGCATTACAAAAATTGGACATTTGTTCACACATATTGTTCAATAGACTCCTCGCGATGTTTTTGTTCCTGCTACAGTCATACACCGATCACAGACCGCTGCATCGAATCCATAGAGCATTTATTAAAGGAAGTTATTCAAATGAAATGGGTTTCTTCATCCATTAAAATAACATACAGACCACCACAATGCACATTTTTGTCCTGGTAGCTTTAAAGGTGAAGTTATGAAGCCCCCTGCATGACCTGGAGCCTGAGGCGACATCCATCTGACCCCTTTACTAAACTGAAACACTATGCATATATATCCTTACCATTATGTGGAGCTTACTGTACATGCTGTGGTAGGTTTGTGTGTCTGTGTGTGTGTGTGTGTGGTGGGGGATTCTCTGGAACAGGATGTAGCTGTGCAAACGCCTAGAAGCTTCTTTTGCTTGTGTTTGCACAAGAGATGAAGCAGCAAAAAGAAAAAAAAAAAAAAAGATCCTTTAAGCCTCAGGTCCGTAATCTGTCTGTCTGGGGAGGAGAAGGTACCACCAGAGACAAATCATCATAATGTCGACCTTCTGGCACACGCAGAAAAGCACAATACTTCACAAATATACAGCTGAATGGAGAACTTGGCCAGCAACACAGTAGAATGCAAAACTATGCAAATTAGATGCAAAGAGTGAGTCAGCGCTATGATGGAAAATTCCTCCTTGGCTCAGAGACACATTTTCACTGAGGTAAGTAAATAAAAAGGTGACTTGTCTTAAGATTTCAATCTTGATCATACAACAATCCAGTGGAACTAAGCACATGTACTCTAAGTGCAGTACTTAAGTACAATTATTAGGCACTGTACTTTGCTTGAGTATTTCCACTTTGTGCTACTTTATAATTCTACTCCACTACATTTCAGTAGAAAATATTGTGCTTTTTACTCAACTACATTTATTTGACAGCTATAGTTACTAGTGACATTGTCAAATTTAAAGTATAAGAGCAGCTGTTAAACGATGATGTAAAAGTACCCAAAAGTAAATAAAGTAGTTTAAAAACTCCATCTTGACTGTTTTAAAAAGCTCATTTTACATTAATGGATCAGTAATAATAATTCCAATACTAAATATGTTGAATATAATATAAATATACAGTACTTGAGGGCTGTAATGAGGAGTGTACTTTTACTTTTGACACTTACATTGTACTTAAACAAGTACATTATACCCATCATACTACTTTTACTCAAGCAAAAGATCTCACTACTCATTCCAACACTTACTTTTAATACTTCAAGTGGATTCTGCTGATAATACTTCTGTACTTTTACTTAAGTAGGATTTTGAATGCAGAACTTTTACTTGTAATGGAGTGCTTTTACATTATTGTATTGGTACTTATACTTTAGCAAATGATATCAATCTTTTTTTTCCCACCACTGCAACGATGTTACACTTTTCTTTTGCATAGAATACATTTCAAGGATGTGAAATTGCGCATATATTTTTGTTCTGCTCGTATGTAAAGTTCTTGTTTCAGTTTCTTTTTCCACAGGGAGGTCAAAGGTCAGGCGCAGTTAGTAACCTGGTTTGAGGGCATTTGGGCTGAGCAGGTGGTCTCAAGACCAGCTTGAACTCACCCCTAATGTGGCATCCACAGTATAAACAGGGATTAAAGGCCTAATAAACTACTTAGCTCCTCTTTTACAATAATTCCCCTGTATGTTCCTGAAGGAAGAAGTGGTGAAGGTAAGAAATCCCTTCAGATCCAGCTGATAAATGAAGACAAAGAACAGGTTTGACAGCTATGACTTCATCCTCCCAACAAAGACAGCGAGGGATGGATGGAGGCGTTGGGAGGAAGAAGGAAAGAAAAGAGCAGACAAAAAAAAAAAAAAGTCACATCACCGGCAATTCCAGGTACATTAGTGGGTCACATGAATTGGCAGGAGAATGAACCACACCCTGGCATTTTGTGCAAATGTGTCTGTATGTGTTTGCCCTCATTGGTAAACAGCTACAAAGGTGTATTTAAACACTCACATTGACTTAGGTGATCACTTGGCTGCTCAGCCTGACATGTTAATGAATCCGCCGTGCGTTAAGTTTCCGTCTCCGAGCTTAACACAATGTACTAGACAGTCATGGAAACCTCGTGGTCCAGAGATGGCCAGCTGATGCCTATCTAATAGTTTTTTTCTCATGAAGCTCAAACTTTATCCCACCCACACCTGCACTACACCGAAACATGCCCCTACTCTTCCCATGCTGCTGCATTTAGTATTTATCTATATATCTTCCTCCCTGTCTCTCCTGTGTTCCCCCCCCCTTTTCTTCTACCTGTAGCGAAAAGCGCCGGAGGTTTTTCTCGTGGGAAACTCTTGGGAGAGGTATGTTGCCCCGTGAGCAGGGAGTGAGAGTGGAATCCCGTTTTTCTGGGTCTAGTCTCACTCCCTGTTCCGCGATCCCATCCATGGCTCGGTGTCACAATCGAGCATCGTGTCAGGACTCGCAGCGGTGTTAGGAAACTCTCGCCTGTTCTCGCTCAGCCGGATTCTAGGGTTTTGGTTGTACACAGCACCCGTGCACTACTTCACCTTGACCTTTCTTTTGCGCTCCTTGCTTACATCACTGTGTTTCTAATCATCCTTCCTTGAGTCATTAATCCTTTTTCCTTCATTTCCACATACACAGCACAATTTTACGCCAACATTTCCATGCACTACCTATTTCCACTTTAACATTCAAACTACCTGCGTTCCTTTAATAAAGTGCAGTCTATACTGGCTGAGAGTGCAGTGTGTTTACACCTTTTGTGAGTAAAGGCATCTTCCAATGGCCTTCATCATGAATAAAGCAGTATTAACGATCAAAAGATCCAATACGTTTGTGTCTCTAGTACATCTGCTGCCAGACCTCGCTTGTCAAACTCGCCAGCCAAGTTAAGTGAAGGACTTTTCCTGAAGTCACATGATTTTCAGTAAGCGGCATCATCTTCAAGGAGGGAAAAGTGAGAAGGAAAGTATGCTTTCCAGCTGTACGTGGATTTAGTTTCCTATGCTTAACGGTACAGAAATGATTGCAGATGTCCATATCGCAATGGTTTTCAAAGGATATTTACCAGCCGCGACAGCGACGCCGGTATTGTTTTTTAACTTGTGAGTCTTTGTGTGTGTCATCACTGACAACTGTGGTCCTGGAGACTGTAGCAGGTGCTACCACAGAGGAGGTTTTGAGCACTTTGCCAAGTGTTTATATTTCTGTCTGTCTGTCTGTCTGTCTGTTGACAAATGGTGTCACTGCGATAGTGTCGAAACCATGCAAGATGCAGTCACGAAACATGTCTGTAGTTGAGATGAAAACGAATGCCAAGTTCGAAAATGGGCATGGTCCAAACAAGAGCAAGTACGGGGGGTAAGAAGTGGAGCCTGGCCTGGTGTGATCTCACCGCAAAATGGTCTCCACATTTTTATAAATCAAATATATATCATATATCATATATATATCATCATTATATTATATATCATTTATACTATTTGATCATATATATCAAATAGTATAAATGCATGTACAGTAAATAGTCATTATACAGAAAAATGTAATATGTGGGAGTAATGGTTGAAATTGAAAATACAGAATAGCACGGTGATTGACGTCATAGTGACGTAAAATAACTCTTTCGATTTCATTTTTACTTCACTGTGACCAGGTCCAGAGGATCATTTCCCAACAACTCCTCTCCAGATTGTCACTATTTCAGATTTGGATGATTAAGATTAATAGTAAGAATTGTGGTGATAACCTCAGCCTTTATCTGCAGCATCTGAAAAGAGTTTTGGCTGGATTTCCATTAAACATGCTGCGGATATTAAAGGCCAGAGTATGTTTGGATCTAAGCTTCTACGATGTGTCATCCAAACGCGGCCGAAGGTTAAAGGGGCAATAGACAACTTTTCAACCCCCCCCCCCCAGAGCCTACTACTAGCAACAAATTTAACAATTTATTCAAGTACATGTTGTACTGTAATTCATTCCCAATGCTGCTCAGAGGGGAAAATAGCACACTTTCATACAGTGTCTTGTGCTATTTTGGATTATAAGAATTATTTTGGCAAGTTGAATGTCTCTGATCTCTCTTTAAAGAAAAAGAAGGAAATGTATTCTTGATTAATGGAGACTTTCTTTGGTTCTAAATATAAAAAACTGACCTGCACACCTTGATATCAACAACAATATGCAAAAAGAAAAAGGAGATAGTCTTTCTCTGAACTTCCTCATTCTTCTCCTCGTCTCCCCGTTTCCCAGTAAGAGAAAGAGAAACTTAAGAAGCTTGAAAACAAGGAAGAACGCTCTTGTGAACTTCTTTTTGAAAAATTGAGTTTTTAAGCTTTAAGTAAGCTTAGCAAAGCCTGGGTGACATTATCCAAGATTGTCTGTTCCATATTTCTCTATAAAAGAGTCATTGTTAAATTGAACACATTTTAAATGAAACCACAAGCACAAAGTCATCGATGGATTGTTTTTTCTGAGATGCCTTCAATCTCACTTTCATTGTACAATATGTCTCTAAGAAGCCGTCTCATCACACGCTATTTCTCAGATCCACTAAAATGAAGAAAAAAAACAGCGACTCTTTTAGTTTTTGTTTAGCGTCAAAATGTATCAGCCATGATAACATTGGGACAGACAGCCGATCGGAGAGAAAACCACAGAGACGGGTAGGAAGGCAAGCAAGTTGAGAGGACACACGTCCAAACTCCTGGACATGTGTAAGGGTAAGTAGGTCAATTAAGGAAGCGGACGAAAGACACAGACTTACACTGAGATGACACAACAGCGGAGGTCCTTCAGCCTCGTCATTGTGTGGATGAAAACACCAGGAAACCGAAATGTCCCCTGGAGTCTGAATGAACGCACGCGGAGAGAGTGGACAGGAGAGGACGACAGGAAGTGAGTGATATCAGTAGGGGGAAGAGCATGACAGAGACGCAGCAAGGCTTCCTGGGTCACTCAGATACTGAGAAACACACACGTGTGCATATCTGCGTGTCTGAAGACTAAGACACATGGTGATGCAAGCGACACAATGGGTGACATAACTACAATTACACATCTAACGCACATATGTTAGGAGGTGTTTTCTGTTTCCACTATGATTTCACACATTTGAAAGCTTTTCTCATACAGCTGCAAGCGCACTTGCTTTCTGGGAAACGGCAGCGCGCACTTTCTTCTTAGCTAGTGATGAAGGTCTGCAAAGGTCAGATTGAGAGTTTGGGAGTGTGTGTTGTTGGGAAGTAAAGTGCATTTAAGTTTTTTTTTATGAAGCAGTTTGGTAAAGAAGGGGGAAAAAAAAGGGGGAAATCATCTTTATGTTATAGTATAATCACCTCATGGAGAACTTTATTGGAGGAAGTTTGATGCAGGAGGAACAACAACGAAAGCAATATCCAGTTATTCAATATGTATAGCACATCAGCAATGGAGCATTGGGTGTATCCCTCTTTCTGCAATACACACACACACACCCGGGCACACACACGTGGCGCATGCAAGGAAGAGAAAAGGGGAAATTCTCGTTCAATGAGGTGAACAATACTTGACATATCTTGACATATTTTTACTACACACTTCCCCTCTTTGTGACAACTTCCTCACAGTTTTCACTACCAGCGCTGCTTGCTACTAGAGGCCGCATATGAATGAAGAAAGAAGCGCGCACACACACACACACACACAAGCACGCAGGAGAGGAGAGAGAACGAGAAGAGAATTGTTTTGCAACTAGAAAGAGGAAGGTACATGTGTCACTCATTCTTTTGTGACGCAACGCAGACTCAATGAACACACACTCACACACTCACACTCTCACACACGGCCTCACTTTATCCCCATCTCTCATCCAATCTTTTATGCAAAATATTATGTATCTCCTGGGGACACTTTCATTAGAGAAAAAAAAAAAAAAAGACTCTTGTTTTTTCTCTGAGGGGGCAAGATAGAGTGCACCCACCTCTCCCTCCAACTCACTGCCAAAGCAGATTTGCATAGATATTTGTCAGTCAAATGAGATGCATGGGGGAGTAGGGGTGTAACTTTGGAGAGCGAACTCTCCCAGAATTCCCCTCTTCTGGGAGACTCCCGAATCACTTCCAAGTAAAAAGGCCCGTTGGAATCAGAGGATGTTGGACGTGCTTATAATTGTTCCAGTGATTCATTCTCGGATTGGTGAAATGCATGCATTGCACCTGCAAACATGTGTGTACAGAAGCAGCCGCAAAGAAAGGCACATCAAGCTTCTTGTGCACACATCAAACTCATTGAACGCAGACACATAAAACACTGTATTGATATTGTCAACGTACCTCACCCAAATCAGCCTCAGGGCACATTCCTGAAATAAAAAGGTTCTCACCCTCGTTTGTTTTGCTTGCAGATACATCGCTAATGGAGACGGAAATGTTGTCTTTGTTTTTTTTTTCCTAATTGATGCTTGAGGTGTCAAGACCTTGCTGCCCTTAGAAATAGAAATGTATTCTATGAGCTTTGATTTCACACACGTGACCATGACTCTCGTTTTAAGGTCAGGGTTTTGACAATTTTCATGTTTTTCCAGGTTGCATATTCAAGTTTTTTGTGCTCATTACAGACTATAACAGGTCAAATAAATCAGTGGTTCCCAGCATTTGTGTGACGTTACTCCACATCATACTTTTAATTTGTCCACATTCAAATACAACCACCACGTGTGCAACTCATTAGCCTTTACTTTTAGCCATTTCAGCTGTTTATAAACTACATTATGTGTATTTTAAATATGTATCCATTATTTTTACCTGTATATTTTAACTATTTATTCATTACTTTTAGCTGAAGACTTCAGCTTTTTTTTTTTATTACTTTTGGCTGACTAATTTACTGTTTATATATCACTTTCATCTAAAGATTTGAAATTTTTTTCCATTGCTTTATGATTATGCCTGTTTTTCATTACTTTAAGCTAAAGAGTTCAGCTGTTTATAAATGACTTTTAGCTGAATGTTTTCACTGTTTATACAATACTTTTAGCTAACCATTTTAACGGTTCCTATTTTACTTTTAGCTAACAATTTGAAGTTTTTATCCATTACTTTTAGCTAATGATTTGTTCATCAGTACTATAGGCTAACTATTTTTAATTATTTATCTATAATTATAGGCCTAGCAAACTATTTCAACTTCATTGCTTGCTTGCCATGTTATTGTAGCTGTACGCAAAATCAGAAATGTGTAATCCTACTTGGTAGTTTATATTCCTCCATATATATGAGGACATAGTATGTATATTTCATTACTTTTTCAATTAGCCAAGCTACTCCACAATGTTTCAGTACAGCGTGTAGACTGATAAGCAATGTAAACTCTGCAGAGACAAACAAAAGTTATAGGGAAACACAACCACTCTAAAAAAGCTCACTGCCCTGATGTGAATTGAGCCTCTTTGAATTCACTGGGTGACTTTTTGAATATGCAAATGTGAGGGTCAGCCCTGCGGCCAATTGGTCCTTAAGTTAGAATACTAATGAAGCTCATTTTTTTTTGGGGGGCGTGGATAATTAGGTATTCAGTAGGATATATATATATATATATATATATATTCATATAGGATCTTCAACAGGCTACATATCAGTCCAGTGTTTAAGCCGTCTGCCCTGTCCGTCTACTTTCAGTTCAAAGATGACGTCCTTTATTATGCAAGAGAAAATCAGACACTAAAAGTAAGTTTACTTTTGCCTCTAGTTAAGAGTATATCATGAAGTTTATTCCTTTTACTGATGCGTATATGAACACAAATCTATGCACAAGCAAGAAACAGGATTCTGTAGTGTAATTTTCAAAAAAACTGTGAGGTTCTCTGTGGGGACATTTTCTGTGCTAATACAACCCGACCATAAAATGTGCAAACCACAAATAGTTACATACACACACATGCCCCAAAACTAGACAAAATTAACAATGGCACGCATGGTTTAATCCAACACTACGCACCTTGTTTACAGCAGCAACAATAATACTGAGCCTGTCTAATTGAGTCTTTTATAGAAATATAATTTTATTAATCATGCCGAGCCAAAGTACAGGCTGAACAGGTTGGACTGTACTTGTAATAACAAGAGGAGACGTGACTTACAGGAAGCTGCTCACCGGGCCTGAAGAGGAATTGCACAGACCAGTGGAAATTTGGCTTCATGTATACAAGTGAATATGTGCAATAAAATACTAAAAGGTGATGATTTTGGGGGCCACCGGCAACACTGAAGTATCAACAGCTCACAAATGGCTTTTAAATAAACATCATGAGGCCAGCTTAATGGATTTCACTATTTAGTGGCATCATGGGAATTGTAGGATCCAGCATTTTTGGAGCTAACCCTAACCCTAACCCTAACCCTAACCCTATCAAGGACTAAAAGACAGAATAAATGCTTTGATTTTGCCTTTTTTTTCTCTTTTGAGTTCCCTAACTTTGAGGAAGTGCAATAATAGTCACTGGAGTAGTCCTTTAACTAAATATATGTCATTTAATCTTTTTTTTAATCACTATACATTTGTTGGTTGTACTGCAAAGGCCAAGGGTCACTACAAGGGTATAGATTAAAATACCATAAACATCAGGAAAAGACAGGAAATTATACACAACCTACTTATATATTTTGGTGACGAATTACAAAAAATGCCCGTCTCTGTGTGTGATAATGAACGTCTAACCAGAACCTCAGTGCAATCAGACATAATAATCTGCTACTGAGACTTGTGTCAAATGGTCAGAAAACACAGAGCAAAAAAACCCAATGTACATTATGTACTTTTCATACGTTAAAATCTCTCTCATCTACCCACACATCTTACACATATGTGCAGTATGCAAATTGCAGAAAGCAGCCAACAAATCTGGGTGCATATTCATATGCATTAACCCCATATAAAACACAAAATAACCACCAAGTGATAACCCAAATGACTGTGCAGAGATGTACGGTACTCTGTCCACTGTTACACACACACACTCACACACACACACACACACACACACACACACACACACGCACAGAACTGGAGCAGGTGTAATGTGGCAGGCGTGCTTCCTCGGTACCTCAGGGTTGTGTATCACTTAGTCAGAGTTACAGCCGGCGGATAGAGGTTAAGAAAGTAAGATAAGATCTTTACGCACACAGACTCATTCTCACAAAGTCAGAGGTGCAAACAGGTTTGCTCCTGGATATTGATCATGTACATATTTGTTTGCAGAGCAAATAAACAAATATTTGTGAACGTGTGGGTGCTGCATGTCAATATTGCCTGACAAATTAACCCTTAATTGGTCCTTAGGATAGAATACTATTGAATTGAATCTATTATTATATGATGAGGGATTCTATAGCGTCTTCAACAGGCTACATCTGCCCGTCCACCATCCTTCAGTTCAAAGATAATGTCCGGTGTGCAAAACAGCTTCTGCACCTGGAGAGTGATCCTGTACATATTTGTTTGCAGAGTGTTTGTGAATGTGTGGGTGTTGCATCTCAATAGCTGCATGACAAATTAACCCTTTATTTCCCCTAAGTGTACGCTTAAGTCATTCCAGAACACAGAGAGCTGCTTGGAAACCACCTGCTGCACAGAGACACTCAAATGCAGGGATGTATTGGAGTGTAAACTCGCTAAAATCCGGTCAAGTGCAAATATTACTCTGAATGCGTAGATTTTAGCGTCGAATAAATGAACTGAAAAATGAAAATTTGAAAAGTATTGGTTGCTTGTGGTTACTCTCTGATGATCTGTGTCTGGAGGTCAGAGGTTACGTCTATATTCTTTTCTCACCGCTGATTTCTTTAATCCCCTAAATTTGAAGTAGCTTCAGCGTTTGGTGAGATGTAGATAGTATTTATCTTCTCGTTCCACCGTTTCACTGACACTATTGCTGTGCATCATTTCATACATTTTTCTCTGTACATTTTGTTTGTAGCATTAATTAATATGTCCAGGATTTCACGTCAATGCTCAATGTTCTTAGTAACTATGTATAAATATATTTATTGAGATCAAGATTTCTTTTTCAAGACAGACCTGAAAACTAAGTCATAGTCTAACAAAGTCCTGCCAAGATTAATACAATACCGCACATATGGAATATTCAAGGTTAAACACTCATTGAATTGTCTACAGTCGTTTTAAAGTTGTACCAGTAGAGTTTTAAAGGTGACATCATGAGATAAATTATTCCTTTGTGTGAGTAAGTAAGTCCGTGCAGATTCAGAAAGCAATTACGAGTACGAAACGTTTCATTAGTGATAAAGGGTCACGCACTGAGGTGGACGGGGCAGCTTGGCAAGTAAACAAATATACATTTTTAGGTATTGCTGGTATCGTTACTTTTTTGGCACACACTCTCTAAGGGACAGGGGCAACAACAAAAAAAAGGGGGGCACCTCTACGACGCACAGGATGAGGCTACACTTAAGTTCAGTGTTCTTTTCTCTCTGTGTGGTCACGACGGAGCAACAGAGAGGGGCACCTTGGTTTCTCAAAGGGTATTTTAGAGTGCACCCCGCTCCCACACAGCACTGTGGAGGGCTGAAGAAGTTCCTCTTTTTGTGAAATGGAGAATAGAATAACTAATTTGCTGGTCTATATGGTGACATGTTGCACCGTATGTAAGTGACAGCGGGGTTCAGAGAGGGAGAGGGAGAAGTGCTCTCCTTCTTCTTTCTGCGAGAGTACAGGGGGTGGACAGAATAACAGAGACACAATAAGTGGTTTTTGCAGTGCTATTGGCAATGGATTGCCTTAAACTGACATCAATTATTGTTGTTTAAAGTAAGAAAGAAAGAAAGGGAGCATACACAGTAAACAGAGCAGTGATAGCAACGGAAGATTAACCCTTTCAGTGCAGAGCACAGTCGCCAGACGCACAAGGTGAGACAGACACAGCACATGTACACCACAAGTTTCATTTTTCACTTTCTACACACGCACACACACACACACACACACACACACACACACACACACACACACAC
>CALSBV010010705.1:405506-423752 GCA_943590825.1 Bovichtus diacanthus | reverse complement strand
ACACACACACACACACACACACACACACACACACACACACACACACAGCCTTTACTCCTCATCTCACAGCAGTGGAGGTCTCCCAGTTCACTTGACATTTTGAGCTAAAATGTGATTATCTCACAAAAAAAGAGATAAAGGTGTATTCAAATACATTCTGCAGCGACCGGTGAAAAATGGCCCCTTTTACCAGTGCTTTTACCAGGTTCACATTTGGAGGTAGATGGTTATCGGCACGATTGGGTGCATGTGGTTACAGAGGGAGTGGTTGGCTTACTGTCATTTAAGGGGCAACAGAGGGGGCTCTGTTTGCAGTGTCAATATTTACAGTGACACATGCTGGATGACTACTGACTGACTGAGGGGAATTGTTTGTGTGTGTGTGTGTGTGAGCGAGAGAGAGCGGGAGACAGAAAGACGGACAGATAGATTTCAGACGTCACGCTCTGATGAACAGATTTAAATCTTCAAAAACAAAACTTTTCTAACGTTTTGGAGAGTGCGCACACCACCCAAAGTGGTGCTCAGAAAGTCTCAGGGCAGTGGAAGAAGTTGAGTTGTAGCGTTCAAAAGAGGCCTCTGCCGCTCGAAAAAAAAAGATAAGAGTTTATAAAAGTTAAGCAGTACAAGAGTAATGAGATTTAATAGGCGACCAATCACAAGTGGACTCTGTCACAATCTACAAGGCCTCTTTTGCATTGCAAATCAGAGATATGCAAATGAGGGAGGGAAACATTGGCTGCGTCTGTAGGACTCCTCTGCTCGCTGCACTATCAGTAGCTCTTGTTTTATGTGCCTTCCCTTTTTCAGCCCTGTATTTACATTAGCTTTTCTTTTGGATACTAAATCCCCATTAATCCTTGTGACGTTTATTTTCCTTTGTCTTACCATTTTGACATATCCTGCTTCATATGCCTTATGCAAGTTTTCTTTTGAAACAGGTGAGAAAATGTGAACAAGCTTCCTGCAATATTCCAGTTTCAGGATTTAACAGTGTGACTCATTCAGCTTTATGTCGTTTTGTGCCGCAAACTGCAACGAAGCACAACTTTATGCCGTTTGAGTTCAGCCCGTCTTTCTTCTTTCTTTAAAGTTTTCTGTTTACACATGAGCTCATGGCCCCCAGCTACGCTTACATCACGTGAATCATCACATTCACAGGTTGACTATTGTGTTTATACTGTAAACAAAGCAGCAGGGAAAGGCACCAGTAATGTGCCCCCCTACCAGGAGGAGCTTTTCTCTCTGGTGCTCAAGAGCCACTGAAATGATTTTATTGCCATCTAGTGGTCAAACATTTTCTTTGGAGAGTTGAGCCGTTGGTTCGCCGCACTACATCCATCTAAACGCAGTCAATTTCTACACCCAAATTCACATGGAATGTCCAACACATTAGATGTTAATTGAAAAACATTTATTTTATAAGTTCACAGTGCTCAGAGGTTAGCTGTCAGAACAGAAATGTACAGTCAAAAAGTCCAATGGCAAACATCTCTATTAACTCACCAGTACAAGTATTAATTCTGGACATGATAGGCTTCATTTGAAGGGTTTCATTCAAAAATTATGATTATTATGAAGCATTAAGCAAGATTACTTTACCTTGGGACATTAATCATTACGGTAGCTATCTGCTGCGATGACAGAATGGAAATCTGAACACCTTCAATTCAAAGACAACTGGGCAAAATCCATGTGCTGATGAAGAGCATGTAATACGATTGAAAGCTCCAAAGAAACAGCTGCTACATGGACCTTGTTTAGATATATATTTTTAAACTGCTGTTCAAGAATGAACTTTAAGCTTTTTATGCAAGCATGGACAAGAAGTGCTTAAAGTATTCAGAGAAAATGGATATTTCAACATCTACAACTTCACGACAACTGGGATCACGAAGACCATGCGATGCGATCCAAAGCTCCAGATCCACCATTTATTTTCTCTACAGCGGGCAGGTTTAGTTTTTCACAGGGTACAGCCGTCTCTGTGTTGATCACAGTAAGACAAATGAACGAAATAGAAAAAAGTAACAGAAAAACAATACGCACTTAAACTTCTCAGTATTTTTACGCACACTAGATTGGCTGGAGCACACTTTGGCACTGGGATTACAATCTTTCTAACCCTTTAGGCGACTGACTATACTACATACTGTATATGTGAAGATGGAGATTATACAATCGGACAACACGGTTTAATCGTCAATGAATAGAAAATTGTTTTATAGTTGACAGACATGTTAGTATTTCTGTGTCCGATCTTATTATAGAAGCTACTGTACTGTAGGCCTATACATATATATAACACCAGGTGAGTAACAGTAAATTCACTGATTTTATCAGATTGACTTCTTTTTTTAATAAGATGATAATTATAGTGAATCTGGTAGGATAATCACTCCGGCATAGCAAACACTATTAACACATACAGTGCATATTTGTACTTGTGAAACCAGTACGGCTCAATGACCCTGTATCAGTGCTGATTCTGAGAGGTATTGAAATACCAGGCACCCGAGGCATCCTGTCTCAACTACAGTACGAATAATAACATACTGTTCTAGGTAGTATACGGTGGTCTTTCAGGAGTTCATGGTTAATCCTTAGTTACTGCTGGTACACGAGTCCCATGAGACAGCCTGTGATTGCCCACCACAGTGGAGACAACAGAACAATAGTGCCTTACAGTGGGAGTTTCAGCAAAGCAAATAAAGTGCTACAGTGAAAACATTAATACTTTACTTATTACCAGTGCTAAAAATAAAAATATATGAAAATGGCCACTTGCTTACAAGTTGGCCAGTGACAACTTTATTGCACAGCAACTCATAGAAAAGGCTTAAAAAAGAGGCTACAAAGAAATCCATTGTTTTTTACACTTTTTATGAACGTAACTTGAATATATGTGTGATAATTCTCTAGAATACATTGTGTGTAGAATATACTGTGTGTTGGCTGGGTTGTTAGAATCATAAAGCTCAGGGAAGACATGGCGCGTCTCTTAGCACCGTGTAACAGTACACAGCCTCGACCGTGCCTGACGAGGATCTTACACGCGACAACCTCAGCTATACATATTTAGAGCAAAGTGGTAAAAAAAAAAAAAAAAAAAAAAGAACATTTTTTTTTATTTAAATAAAATAAAATTGCTGCTTTAAATCAGTACATCTTACACCTGGACCAACTAGTACTTTACACGTTTTCATATACTTTGTTTTAGGTTATATCAGATCTATATGGATCAGTTTCACCATCGATATCATAGATATACAAGTACCATTTTAGACGATGAACTGTACATATTTTTTATATATAAAGAATGATGGTATATAGTTTTCTTAATTTACCTTTTGACTCGTCTTTGTGGGAGAAGCACAGGTGTAAATATAACGTTAACGATCAGAAAATGAGTTTCATCTGTGCTTTTCCTATGACAAGTCAAATTGCCTGCTGTGAAAAAGGTCAATTGTCCCATTATTAATTAAATATTAGAACTAGAAGTATTTGCAATTACCAATTGAAGCAAGTCTGTATGTTGCATATGATGCAGTGCACACATTCCCTGCAAGAAATGGAAAATAAAAAATAAAAAATAATTTTTAAAAAGTAATACAAAAGCCTTCGAGAGGTTTCAGCGCAGTACATTGGCACCTTGGCAATGCTATACTGGGTGAAAGACCCAATCGGACCCTGATACTGTGTAAAAGATCAAACAGGAAGCTGCAGTAGTGTGTGTGTGTGTGTGTGTGTGTGTGTGTGTGTGTGTGTGTGTGTGTGTGTGTGTGTGTGTGTGTGTGTGTGTGTGTGTGTGTGTGTGTGCGTGCGTGCGTGCGTGCGTGCGTGCGTGCGTGCGTGCGTGCGTGCGTGCGTGCGTGCGTGTGTGTGTGTGTTCCGGTACGCTGGTATGGCTGAAGAAAAAACAGGCAGCAACTGTAGGTGTAAGAAAGCTTGTCCAGAAAATGGTAAAACACAATCACAAAATGTGTTTCACAGACATACCAAGTTGTTGTTAAGGCTTTGTTGTATATGAGCTTGTAAAGTGAGGTTATCCGCTAAATAAATGCACCTGTTGTGTTGTTGCAAAGGTATCACCAGTGTAAGAGTTACATTTCCCCAATATCCATATACCCAGTAAAAAGGTTAATACATTGCTGAGATTTTGGCATGTGAAGTGCTGAGGTCGTACATCAAAGTATGTACAGATTATACAGTTTACATTACATGAACACAAACACTTTAGAAAAATGGCTCCAGTTTGAGTTCTCCACATCGGTGAGACCAAAAACACCCAGCTGACAGTCGACGTCAGCGTTCCAGCAACTTCGCGACGGCGGCTGAAGCCACTTTGTGTCAGTCATTAGTTGCATCGGTCAGTTCGGGAAAAGTCAGTCTAACAGGTGATGCACTTAAAACAGAAAGCATCGTACAGTTTACAGTACCTTCACATACCAACTTAGTGAGTCAAAAACGCACTTCAGTGAAAAAGTAGACAAGTGACACACTTGTATGAAAGAGCATCCAATAGAAGTGCAAGCTGTACAAAAAAAAACAAAAGGTGAAAAGAGCTTAATACAGCAGGTGTTGTTTAAAAAGCATAGTATAGTGGATATATTCATATATTCCTCTCTCTTTCATTATATTTTTGTCATCTTTTCCAGCGTAGTCCGGCTGTCCAGTATATAATTTTGGCTTTTTCATTTCTTTATTGTTCGAGCAGCATTGTGCAAATTCATTAATACTTCTCTTCATTGACCCACCCTCTGTCATCAGAGATAACCTTTCAATTCCTGCTTTTCTCGGATTCTTAGAAGCAGATATCCCTTCCTTAAAGAGCAAAGCATGACTTTGTCAAATTGGCAAATATTTAGTAAGATTATCCATCCATCTGTTCTAACATGAATCTCTCGGTCTTCTTTTTTTGCTTCCTGCAAGGCTACAGTCCTCCGCTCCAGCAGAGGGAGCCCTTTCTCATGAATTGAAGCCAGACTCCAATCCAGTGCTCCCACTTTTGGGAGCCTGTGAACAACCAGCAGTGGAAGAAAATATGCTGGAGGACAAACAGGGAGGTGGATAAACACTCCTCTCCTCCCTTTACAAAAGGAAGATCGAACACCTCGAGAAACAAGAGAAAGATTACGGGATGCCTTCCCCCTCTCCTCCTCCCCCTCCTCCAGACTCGGGCTCCACGGTATGTGGACGCGTTTGCGTATCTGAAGGTGTGTGTGCGTATCGTAGGCGGCTCCAGTGGGCCTGGTTCTTGTTCAGGTGACCCATCATGGTCTGGCTGAGCGGGCTGGCCTCGGTGAAGCGGTGCCACTCGTCAAACAGAGGCTTCACGATGTAGGAGATGAAGCCTGAAACAAACACAAAAGGTGGCTCATCTCCCAATAAGTCGAGGGACATCTTGATGATGATCCAGTACAAAGTTCTTGGTTTATGCACTCTTAATACTCACCTATCTGAATGGCTGGCACGGAGTCAGTCTGCTGGTTACACAGAGGACTAATCTCCATGTCAAACTTTCTCTCCAGGTCACCTGGTAAAATTCAGAAAACAGTATATACATGAATAGAGTTGATAAGTTGAATGAAAGCCATAACAAAATGATACTGATGAAAACCATTATAAAATATTTAGGGTAATCTCTAAACAGGTAGGGAACACAAGTATTTTTTAATCTTTGACAATCTTCTTTCTTTCTAAGAACTATAATTGACACCATACACAAACACTTCTGTAACTTTTTAATTCAATTGTATGTTCATAATAAAACATCGACTTCAATAACTTGAAGTCCAAAACTGCATCAAGGACCTTCTTGTTGTCAAAACCTTGTTTATGAGGTTGTTCCTCCGGTTTATTTTGGAGCTTTGTCTCCTTCACTCACGCTGAAGAACTTCCACACCAACAACTTGTTGTGCGCGCAATTTAAAACCATCATGTGACACGGGTGTGTAAATTTGACCGGCGGAAAAAAAGTCGCACATATGAGATTGATCGTCCAGTCATCGTTCATGGCCGATCAGCTGACCACCAGCTGGTTTCGACATGTGCCCGATCCATCGAAGGGTGCAACTCTAATTTTCAGGTTTTAATACAAAGACCATCTCTGAAAAGATTTGCATCCAAGTCTTAATTACGACTTGGAAGCTCTAATTGTTCTGATAACTCCAACTTGGTCCTTAATAATACAAAGATGCATGGAAACCAAACAAACATGGATGCCATAAGTCTATTTCAGATATAAAAAAAATTAAGCCCAAATTTATTGTATATATTGCTATATTGACGACTGTAATTTCAACCCTCACACAGCCAACTTTGCAATCCCACAACCGTATTGAGTTGTCCATGAGGTGTCTTTCAGTCATCTTTTAATATGAAGCAAGGGGGTATGTGGGAAGTGTAGTCTTTGTAGTGGTAGTTGCTCAAAAAATTATTCTGACATAAACGGGACTATAAATCACTTCCACTGTGGTCAATGGTATCTACTAGAGCATAAAAGTGCTACATGCAGTCCCTTTCATTAGACAAGACAGTTCTCCTCCTTTTATGTATAATTATTATCATTATTATTATTAATTAAAAACCTTTTTAAATCACACGTTACTCACCCTGCCTGTAGAATTCCTCACACACCCTCTCACTCCACTGTCTGCTCAGCTCCCAAACCCGACATGGATTACAGACGTCCGCGCACTTCAGAGCGATCTGAAGGCAGAGAGAGAGAGATTCACACACACTGTGCAGCTACGCTAGCTCTACTATAGCAGTTTAATGAAACTTTACTGCACTGTCAGGCGGGTGAGCAGTATACCTGCAGGATAAAGTGCCTGTGTGAAGCGAGCTGAAGGTCCAGGTCCTGGTTGTCCAGATGTTCTCTGAAGGTCGACAGGAACTCATTCTGCCTGCTGATGTCTGTCGCCAGGATGAGAGAGCCCAGCTGCTGCTCCATGTCCTGCCTGCAGAGTAGAGGGGGGCACCGCTGAGCAAAAACACCAAAACCACTAATGCTTGTGCTAACACCTGCATCTGCAGAAACACATATTTTGGGAAATATCCTGTATTTATTAAGTTATCATACTGTACTGTTCTCTTTGCTATTATCACTTCTTTTTACTGCTATGTGCTTAATGAAGTTAAGTGCTGTGTTGGTGTTCTACAACTGACCATGACCTCAGACCTTACAGGGAGGCTGGTGGGCGAAAAGGGATTATGATGGCAAATGCATCATGATTGTTTAACGTACGTGTACGTGTGCGTGTGCGTGTGTGTGTGTGTAAACTCTTTGCAGGTGCTGGCTATTTTAGGATGTATACATCCATGTTCCCTGATAAATTGCAGTACAGATAAGGTAAGTGCAGAATAGTTTGAAGATTCGAAGCTTATTCATAATGTTGACATTTGATTTCTCAATCAACATTCGAACACTGCACATCTTTTATTCCTTCCGTTTAAACCTGGTATTTCTGCAGAGTTGCAGATGAGATTAGGCCTCACTAATATTATTAGTACCATTTCATACGATTTCATAGTTTGTCTACGACAGAGCACTGACACACGCATACGTATCTTGGTCAAATTCTTAAAAAAGGAGTAAGGAATCCTTATAAAATATGTTTAAATTGTGTTTATGCAAAATGTCTTACGACATGTCAGCGGGCAGGTGGGACAGCAGTCCTGACTCTCGCAGCATGCCCACGGTGGATCTCCAGTGGTGGCTCTCCAGCACAGACGTGTTCTGTAAATCGGGTTTCAAAACACACTCGGTTACAGGCTGGACACCAAGCCTACCGCACAATTCAGCCCACGCACTGACGCACGTCAGCACGGCCGTGTGTACCTGGTAGAGGGAAGCCAGGTGGTGTTGGGTCTTGATGAGGAAGGGCTGGTTGACTCCAGGATGGTCCACGTCGTGGGCGGCTGCTGCCATCAGACCCAAAAACACGTCCAGGGGACTCAGCTGCTCTGCCAGCTACAACACAGAGTTTCACAGGGTAATGGGTGTTCTTTACCAAGGAGGGCTACTAGCACTCATTTCAAATTAAACTTGATTGCAGAGTTATTGTTCAAAAGAATCAGCGGAGACGCAAAGAAGAGCTGAATTTAAAGTGTTTATCCCGACTAGGAGCCAGTTTCTACAGTATCGTCAACTTGTCAGTTTCTTAAGTACAAAGATAGTTGAAGGCTGTAGGACAGTGATTCTTTTTTATTCTTGTGGCTCATCCATATTGGTGAATAACCTCAGCCATTTTAATCATTCAGGGATATACTCGTTAAAAGAGCTACAATTTCTACTGAGATCATCAGATGAGGATTTTAACATTGTACAATTAGCTCTGGGATGCTGAGCTTTCAAAATACTGTCCAAGTACTTACAAACTGCAGTTTACTCTTCTATTCAACTTCATTTTTGGTGTTTTACCATCCTTTGTGAAAAACAAAAGTTCCTTTTGTGATTGAAGTTTAGTCGAGGACACGTCCGGGATAATTGTATAAACCAAATACAAATAAATAAAATAAGTACATTTACCTCTGACATTTAATAATTTTACCTCCAAAAAGTGAAACAGTGAAAAAAAGGTATGGATTTTAATTCATAACAGACGCGTCTGTGTCACAGAGGATAAAAGCTTAATGGTCAGTAAAGGACAAAGTGGCCTATTGATCAGACAAGCAGCAAGCGTGCCATCTTATATTTTGAGTGTGTTCTTGTTATCTAGATACACACCGGCGTGTGTGCTGTGCTGAATTCAATTTATTCATGTAAGTGCTTTTAACAAAATAGGTGCATCACAAAGTGCTTTACAGAGCAACAAAGGACACAAAAGCAATTACTGTATAAAGGGAAAGATGCAGAGACTCTTAATCTTGTCAGAGGGCTTCAGGGACTTCTGCAGGCTGAGAAAAGATTGGTTGTCAGGTCTAAGTGAGCGGGAATTATCCCTCAGGAAGGAAGGCTAATAGAATATGTTGAGGAGAAGCTCAGGCCCAATGACGCTTTACTGTGTGTGTGTGTGTGTGTGTGTGTGTGTGTGAGAGACAGAGAGACAGAGAGGGTGTGTGTGTGTGTGTGTGATGAATACAGTATTAGCCATTACCTTAGGCTCCTTCAGGTAGCAGTACATGGCTTGGGTGACATCAGCAGCATGAACAGCATTGTGATAGGGATTCTGGGAGTGGTAGTCCTCTTGCACCATGCCTGGCAAGACAGAACAAGGTTTAACCCCATTAAATGAATTCAACTTTCACAGATTTAATTACATTTCTTCTCGCTGGAGAACAAAGCGGGGCAGAGGGCGGAAGGGAGTCACTGAAAACTTGCTGGCTGCTTACCGAGAAACCTGTGCAGTTTGACCATGTCCAGCTGGAAGTGGTCAACGAGGTCGTAGACATTGAAGAGATGGCACATCAGAGTCACCAGGCTGTTACCTACAGCACACAAATTCATTCGAGGAAATGTGTTTTAGCACGGTTACCCTGAAAATGACGTTTCACAGTCCACAATGTATGTATGCACTGTATTGCTGCAGAGATTAAAATTATTATAATTTTCTTTTTTTTTTCTTTTTTTTTTTAAATAAAATTCAAATGAAAACAATGCTAACATAAAATAGTTAATAAGGAATATGGCAGGTGAGAGACGACAGCTGTTAAACTTTAAGTAATACAAAAAGCCATCTTACCATTTGTAAGACGATCGAAGAGGAAAATGTCAAAGTTCCATGCGCCTACTTTTGATAGCATGTGCTGTAAAGAAAGACAGACTGTTTTCAGAAACTGATCTGTGATTCACACCTGACACATACAGGGGTGTGTGTGTGTGTGTGCGTGTGTGCGTGTGCGTGTGTGTGTGCGTGTTCTTACTGCAGCTTGTCCCAGGTAGTCGTCGTCCAGTAGGTGTAGTGACCCGGAGGTGTGGGGCACCAACCCCCTGAGCAGCCTGGAGGCGTGGCAGTATCGCTGAAAGCTCAGCAGACGCTTCACCTTCCTCCCGGTGCCGGCCTCTACCTCCCCCTGCTGGGCACTGGCTGAAATGACAAATGACATACACTCACGGACCACGCAGAGTACCAAAGTAGTGCATCAGCAGCAGATAAGCATCTTTAAAAACTGTTTTGGGATTTCCTGAATTCAATTAATTCATTTTTCAGTCTTGAGCAGTGAAGTGCAAGTTCACGCTCCGTTTAACGCACAATTACCCAGATTCTGCCTCACAGCTGTATTCAGAGACAAGTGTATCCCAAGGTCTCCCACTGGCAATAATTAACAAACAAAGTTCATGAGATGTTGCATTCAGCGCACATACAATCAAATGTTGATTTGATCTGGATCACATATTATAAGCCACATATACAAAATGATCAAATGTGCAATATATGTTTTACATGTGGGTAAATCTGAATAAATGGATTATCATGTAAGCTTTCTTCTTCATTTTGTCACAGATTTAAATAAAAGAAAATGAAAATAACATCAGGTTATGTCTCTTAATTTATGTGCAGGACTACTCAATGTAACAGCTTCATTTCTTGCCGCCTCCCTTTATGTTAAAATATGTTGAAATCAAAAAAAGCATCAGAGCTGGAGCAACTGATATTTATCTATTTACCCTCAGCTGACAGTTGTTTAGATTACAATGATCAGTTTATTGTTGAAACTTTCTTTGTTGTTGTTGATTCAACTACATGTGGTGCTGTAGAATTGTGTCATATTATTATTTTTGTCCAGTCCATAATTTTAACATTTGGTTCAACGGACACATGCATTTACTTTTATAATGCAAAAGTAAGATACATTGCATGCAACACGCTATATAATCACAAAAAAAGAATTATACTATTTTTGTTCACAATGGCTTCTTCTAAGAAAACAAATTGTTGTGAGCTGTGTTAGTGGACTGACAATTGCTGACATGGCCAATTAATGTTTATTGTTTTGTATTTAAAAAGGAGGTAAGGATGGGGCGAAAAGATTTTACCGCGGATTGCGAGAAGAAAAAAAAAAAACACTCACAATAATGATAATCGTGAATATCCTCACAAGATGTTTGATGCAATAAAAATATTTATTTCTTAGCTAAATGTAAGATAAAGTGATGCCAGTCTGTTTCATCTTGAGCATATGTTGATGCTTATTAGAACAATATTGGGAGTCGCAGTTATTTTGGCCAGGATAATCGTGAAATGAAATGTTCGTGTCATCTCAGGAAAACGTACTTTTGAGGATTCTCAGGTCGATCAGCGGGTAGGATCCTCGCCTCTCAACCAGCAGCACACCAGCATGACCAGTGTTCAGTTTGCCATCAGCTGCACACAGACAGAGAGAAAGAAGGCAGGGAAATATAAATAGTTGGCGGTTTGCCATTTTTTGACAAACATACCGCCAAAATCAATGGATCAAACTTCCCAGAAGGAAGTAGAGAGAGGAGGGGAGCGTAGAAACAAAAGTTTGATGGCTGAACGATAAGTGGAGAAGCCAGCGGGGTGAGAGAGGACAACGGGAGCAAAGTGTTCCCTGGTCTAGATGTTCAACATAATGAGCCTCGTAAAAGCAGATTTAGAGTCTCTCTTAAAACCCGCCTCTCTGACACAAGAGGATCTTTGAGATCGGCGCATCAACAGGACATCATGCATCTGGTCCGACTTTGCCCGAGGAGAACGGATTTCACGCCACAGTGCAGCTGTTATGGTGCTGCATTGACTGCACTAATTATTCTCGTTTGTACTGTTGTGCAAGCTATGAGGACTTTGAGTGCATTGTAACCGAGGACCAAACACAAGGAGCCTCCATTTCTGCTGCAAAACAAAAAAGGTTTTTCCATTTGAAGAGTTTGATTCCAAAAGGTGATAAGAACGACAGGAGAAGTGTATTACTCATATGTTTGAAGTGCCTTTGTATTTCTGCACATTTTCCACCTAAAACGGATATCAAGCGTGTTTGTCTACTGTAAATCTTGTCTGCAGAGAACAAGTAGCCTTTTGGGTTTTCATCCTTGAGCACCTAGAGAGGGAACACCGCAGCACAATGGGCCTTTGAATACTGCGTCTGCTTAAAAATGCGCAACTCACACACCCTGAGGCCAGTGACAAGACACAACAGAACTCCCAAAGTCACAGCGCACATGCATGAAATGTCCACTTGAATAAACTAAAAACTATGGAAATACTGCATAATTTACAGATCAGATGCGAGGAACTGGAGCGTATCATGTCCCCGAGGTTGCCAGTTCGCGTCACCTCTCTGACTTACGAGAGCCGCTAAACTACCTGTTAATGGGGGAGGAGTCACTCTGTGTGTGTGTGTGTGTGTGTGTGTGTGTGTGTGTGTGTGTGTGTGTGTGTGTGTGTGTGTGTGTGTGTGTGTGTGTGTGTGTGTGTGTGTGCGCTGTGCAGGCTAGGCAGCTATACATAAAACATACGGTGGAAAAGTGGCATCATTCTCTATTTATTATGCATCTTATAGTCCAACAAACAAATATAAACCGCTTGGAGGGGGAGAGTGACTCAGCCTGTAAAAGTGAGGGGGAAGAGTCCTGCTGGCCTAGTTTGAGCAAGAAAAGGGGGAAAGCCTCTTCGTGTTTTTTTATTTTTTATCCTGCGTGCTGGTGGGCAGAGAGATGGGGAAATACATCATCTGGAAAAAAAACCCTCCAACACAGACAAAACCTCAGACACATTACTGTGTGACTACTCCCTGGCTTCTTCGCATTGACTCTATACTTCCATCTTATGTGTCACTCCATCAGTCCTCCCCTACCCATGTCTCTCCGTTACTAACCACTCAACCTCCCCATCATCCTTCATGCTCAACAACCCCACCCCCCCCCCTCCTCATTCCCTTTAACTCTCTGTGTGGTAAATAGATCATTGTCTCCGCGCGGCGCAGAACTGGGTCATTTAGGATGAAACCGTGAATCAGAAGGAAAGGGTGTGTGTGGAAGGCGATGCACACGTGTCACATCACGCGCACATGCATTAGGCACTCACTGCACATATACGCACTCGCACACACGCAAATTAGGTTAAATCCCCAATTAAAAATGTGGAAAAAACAAGATTGCACACTTGGCAGACATCACCCACACACTCGCACATAGGACACTGATGCGGATATGTTTTTTGGGCTTCACTGAATCCGTGGGTGTTTACGGCACAAATGGTGCTTCGGCGTCGTTTTCCTTCTCAGAAAGAGAAAGTCAGACACATCGTTGCCATATGAAGCGTCGACAATACAAACAGTTTTAAAGCGCACAGTGGCAGGTGAGGGTTCTGCAGCCTGCAGCTGCTGCTAGATCAGGATACACAGATACATCCACACAGCTGGCTGGAATCAGTGCTAACACTTAAGTGTGTTGCCACTCAAATAATGTCCAATTTTGTATTTTGTATCCAAACACAAACACTACTACTACTACTTTTTATTTTTAAAGAACACCAGAAACTTATTTTCTCAATAAACTGATTAGTTGTTTGGACCATAAAAATGTCAGAAAATATATTTATTTATAAAAATATATATATATTTTTAATTTTTATATAAGAAGGGCCATGGCAAAGCCCAAAGCCCATGTTGACATATTGTTGACAATGTTCTTGTTTTCCAGCAGCCCACATTCCAAAGACATTTTGTTTAATATGATAAAATGTCAAGAGAACTAGCTAATGGTCACATTTGAAGGTCTGGAAACAGAACAATTTGGGTTTTTTTGCTTAAACAAATTAGACGACAATTAACTGATTAGCTAAATAGTTGCAGATTAATCCCGTACCGATCGACTAATTCATGAATTGATTTATCTTTTCAGCTCTATCTAATGGTTCATTTGTTTTTGTCCCATCTATATAAACATAAAAGGCAGACTTCTTTTTACAAATGCAGGACATGAAAGGAAATATGCCTTCGTATGATCTTTTTGTGTCTTCTGTAATGTATGACCTGTAGGTCAATGGTCTTCTACAGCCTTGCAAAAATCTAACGTATTTTACAGATTGTCTTTTAATCTAGCGAGATCCTATACTTCAGTGCTATTACAAGTGTCTTGATGTCAAAAATAGGATTTTCATTAATGTTTCGAGGATTGAATAAAACTGTTTGGCCGGAGGGCTTGGGGTAAAATGTATTTTTTCGACCTAAATGTACCTATAAATACTGGTCTTTTTCAGCCCTTTACATGCTTGGAAATGCCAGAATGACTCACTATCACCGCTGACGAGTTAGCTCAGTGTTTTGACACATGTTGCATGTGCTGAAATCGAACACTGCGCACACAGCCTCTCACCCTCTCGCCCTCTGTAAGGAGTCACCAAATGAATGCGGTCATCGCGATGCTAAGGGAAAGTCACAGGCAGTGAACAGCGTACATTTGTACGTTTTCCACCTTATGAGTCAGTGGATGTGCACAGGTAATTCCCCAGAGTATGAATCATCGCTTGAGCAGAACTCTTCAAAAGCAAGTCAACATATATATACGTACATTGTTCCAATATTGTTATCTGATTAAAGTATTAGTTATGCCAGTCTTAGTATTGATTAATCTTTGTATTATGCATGTTGTTCATTACCATCATTGTTAAATAAAAGATGCACCTTATTCACTGTCATTACTGTTGACGTAAAACACCGGTTTAAGGTCAAATCATCCCTTCTCGAGGAATGTTTTTCACATTGAACGGTCAACAATCTTGGGTCACCTGTGTTGCACTCCAGACAGATGCACACGGCTTGACTGATGGCGTCACATCAGTGTCATCAGTGCAGCTCCGCAGATGGCAACACAGCCAAAATCCCTCATTTCACAGTCTACTCCGCCTGGCCGTCTGAACTGCTCTGAACCTCGTCTCGACCCGCCTCACTTACAAATCACATGCGCGTGATCATGCGGCCAGAGGCGCACCTGTCAAAGTTAATCTGTCACGCACACGTCAAAAATTCAAGTCGTCAAAAAGTCAAAAGTCGAACATTGAAGCGCAAACATTGATGCACGACACCACACAAAGACAAAGCCAGGAAGCCCTTTTTTATAAACGTGACCTGCCAAAAAAACATGAGCACTATTTTCTTAAATCGCAAATGTGGAAAGGAATGTGCCCAAAAGAATTTCAACGCGATGTCACACGCGATCTGTTTTCTACATTAAATGTGTTTTTCCTGTAGCATAACACAGTTTGTGGGTCATACGAAAAAGGAACATAGATTGGACATTAAACATTCATGAGAAATCTGACTCCCATAAGCCTTGCTGTACTTGTAACATGTATTATGTGCAAGACATTTACCTTCCAGATGAGCGCTCCCGTCCTCTACGTCATGCTTCACCTCCTCTACCTCTTCCTTCTCTGATTCCACCCAAGTGCTCGCCTGGCTCCTCTCGGGCCCCCGGGGGCCTCCCCTGCGAGCCCTCCAGGCCGCCCTGAGCTGCCGTATGAGAGCTGGAAGCTCCAGGGCCAGCGACAGGCCCCCGCAGGTAATAGGAGGCGTCCTGAGAGGCCCCCAGACTGGCGAGCTGGGAGCCTCATCAGAACAGACCCCGACTTCGACCCCAAGACCGGAGTCTCGCATCCGGAGATCTGGGCCCCAGAGCCCCTCCAGCACTGGCATCCTCACACCAAAAGACAACAGAAAGATGACAGCGAGATGCAAGGAAGGGAAAGATCCAAGCGAAGAGGGGGGTGCAACTGAGGAAGGGGAGAAAAAGAGGAACGGTGAAAAAGAGACTGGGAGAGGAAGAGCGACAGTGGAGGGAGAAGCTCACTGTCAGGTAGCCATAGGTGAGGACAGACAGATAGTAGCAAGTCAGAATGTAGGACAGAGGAATAAAGACTGCAGGGTGAGACAGAATCAGTAGCAGGAAAGAAAGAGTGTTAAAGAGATTGAAAGCCAATGGATACGGAGTGATAAAAAAAAAAAGTCTAAACAAACGCAGGGAAAGGAAGCAGGGAAGAGCCAGAAAAAAAGAAGTGAGAATCCGTCTCCATCCTTCTCTCCCAGAGTCGGCCACTGACGGTCTGCTCCCTCCTTCTGCCGCATTCTCTCTCCTCTCTACAGTCTGACTCGCGCCGGTGTTGTTGTGGAGTCTAAAAAGCCCCTCCTCTCCCCGCTCGGAGCTTGCGTGCACACTCTCTCACTCTGCTACATATGTTGCTACACCGACGGCAGACCAATAGGATTTGTGTGCACAACTGTGGGGCTTTGGGCCCACGGACACGGTCTCATGGTCAGGTCAGTGGGAGCACAGAGAGACACACCTAACCCACACAGATCTTTTTTATTTTCTATTTAATATAAATACATTTTATTTTAATATAAAAAGAGTGGGTAAAGTATTTTAGAAACATGCATCAGAATTGTGTGCAGGGCTATGACTAAATTATTTTTAATTGGCTAATTGTTTGATCTATAAAAAGTAAGAAAATTAAGAAAAACTGTGAAAGAAGCCCATCAAGATTTCCCAGAGCTCAAGGTGACGTCTTCATATTGCTTTTTTTGTGCAAAACCTAAAAAGGTAGTCAAGTTACAATGATATAAAACAGAGAAAAGGACTAAATAGTCACTGTTGAGAGGCTGGAACCAGCAACATGTTGCCATTTTTAATGAATTTCATAGATTATTAATTGTTAAACTAAAATCAATGAATTGTCTGATCGTTTCAGTATTAATTGTGTGTATAGTTTATTTAACCTTTGAACATACACACGCCTTAACACAAACCTCTTGTTTCCAGGTTCACTGAATAATTAAAAGAATGTTACAGGATCATAGACTGTATAGAAGAAGTGGACGTAGTCAGCATGACGTTTTTTTGAAACCAGAAGTGACACGAGAGGGGGGGAGCAAAGTACAACCGGACGCTGACCAAGACATTTTTAGGCGACCAAAATGTTACGATTCACTTTCATGAACTGAAAACACACCGTGAAAGGGTTAAAGTTCCAAGACGGAAACAGGGACAGCACCCAGACCAGACAGCGCCGTAGTAGCGACATGTCAATCACAAGGTAGCCCCGCCCGAAAGCATACCCCGCTTTATCATCTATTTTAATCTAAATGGGACCATAATTTGCTGAATGATCATCCTGCTGTACTGAAGAAGACTTGAAACTAGCGTTTGAGACCATGGACTCATCAGGAAAATGATTATCGAGGTAATAACTCAAGTGACTATTAGGGTCATTTCGTCTACTATACAATCAAACTTCTTTTTGCATCCAGTGGAGTCGCCCCCTGCTGGTCTTTTGGAGGAATGCAAGTTTAAGGCACTTCCACATTGGCTTCACTTTTCAGAACCACTCCAACAGAACAGAATAATAAATGTATTCAGCTTGAAGGTAAAAACAAAAAAAAGGTACAGTGAGTCCCCCTTAAGGCTTCACCGGCATAGAAACACTTCAGCAGGTTTCTTTTGATTTAATTCTTTCTATTTATTTTAATTCTGCTGTCCAGGTGACCAACCAGCCTTGGGCTTTAACACAACTAGTATTTCTAATAGACAGGATTTTGATCGAAACGATAAGTTCCACTGGATAAACACCAACTTTATCCAGGACTTATCTAAACAAGATTTCTACTTTCTATCAATTCCAACTCAAGCCACAAAGCCATACTTGTCTGATCTTGCAATATTAGTGCTCCGCTGAGTGTCCCTAAAGGACCAGTTTTAACTCGGAAGAACTGAACATTTGTTTGGGACTGAAAACACTCGCTTCCTGTTGTCCTTAAATGTCACTCACACCCAAAGGCTTTCCCGTGGCTGCCAGTCATCAATTGACATGAATACAATTTGGTGAATGAAGTAAATAAGGCCTGTGTGTTCCTCTTTGCATGTACTTAAATCATGAAGGATGCACTGCTACGGCCATTACATTTTTCCACGGAAATGTTTCCTTGAGAAACAGTCCCATGCAGATAAAAGTACTGACACACAGACACAGTAAAAATATTGTATTGTCTTGTCAGGTGCAGTGATGTAATGAGAAATATCTAAAATATAATATCTAAAATCCAACAATTTCTTCCTTTAAGCTTTGAACATACGTTTTGGGATTATTGAAACCTACAACGACTGCAAACCACACGTCACAATTCTTTTTTAATTTAAAATGATTATTATCTTGGAACACCACACGCTGTATGCATCAGTGGCAACTGGCCCAGGATATAATGGACTCAGTCCAACTTGGTATGTTCAGCCATGATGCCAAATCTTAACTCTAAATCAGCCTTTACGTGAAAAACAGCCTTTTTCAG